>LR751042.1:187269-199985 GCA_902729485.2 Mus minutoides
CCAGGGGAAGCAAGCCAGTAAAGAACATCCCTCCATGGCTTCTGTATCAGCTCCTGCTTTCTGATCTGCTTGAGTTCCAGTCCTGACTTCCTTTGGTGGTGAACAGCAGTCTGGAAGTGTAAGCCAAATAAACCCTTTCCTCCCCAACTTGCTTCTTGGTCATGATGTTTGTGCAGGAATAGAAACCCTGACTAAGACAGCCTGAGAGGAGCTGTTGTTTGAAAAGAGAACAAGTATAACCCAACAGTCCGCTGGATGAGGCTCTTGTATTGTTTAGACTTTCAGTCTTTGCTGGTCTTTATTGGGCTTCACTGAGGCTGGTCTTTGCTGACAACACGCTTGCAATGGTTAGCCTTGCTTTCTTCACTGAACATTGCGTCTTGTGACTTTCTAGAGAGAAATGCATCAAAGAACTTCTGGTGGTATTCCATCTGCTTCTTGTGGACTCCTGCTGATCTGCGATGATTGGCAGTTTCTTCTGGATCAAACCAAAGCTACTGATTTGTGTTTGGTGTTTGCCAAATGGACTGGCCTACCACTTCTGATGGTGTTTTACTAGTGGACTGGACGGCTCACAATGAAGATAGGAATCTCTCCCAAAGAAATACTTCAAAACAGGTCCACAAACCTCATTTCCTATTAACCTTTCATTTTTCCCTATCTCTGGTGGGTGGTGGACTAGAAGGGAATTTGAAGCATTAAAGAACCATTAAGGTTATTTATTAATAAAGTTTATAATTAAAATAGGATTTGAAAAACTAAGCCTACACAGGTACTGAATAATAAATTCTTTAAGTTAAAGTATAAAGTAGAAGTTTTCCACAGAATTCATAACTACTACAAAAGGCAAACAAACTTAAGAGCAAACAAGGGTCAGAGCCCAAGATAATCAAAATGACAGTATTTCAGAAGACAGTGATTCTTCTTCAAACTTATAAGTGAGAAGATATGTTAGCATTGCATTTATTTAATCACAACATGAGAGGCAATGGAAACGAATCCACTGTACCTTACCTTATTGTGTATTATCAGATGTGTTCAACTCATGAATATTTTTCTCTCAATAAATAGATTAAAAAGTCCTCCTACTCTGATCTAATATACATGATAGCACAAACAAATACTAAATTGTTACTCTAGTTTGGCTTTTAAACTTTTCTTCCATTTTAAATAGCTTTACTAGCAAAAATAGACAACTTTTATCTAAGAAAGTGAAATAAATAAAACTCTCTTATGATTACAATTTTAAAAGTTAAATATTTTTGAATATAAGTAGTTTCCTGGAATTAACCATCCCCATTTGACTACTTCAATCAGATCTCCATTTCTAGTGATGGTAAATTCCTGCATTAAGATATTTAAACTGAAACAATCTAAAATATGCAAAAAACATGAAGCATAAAATATTGGCTTCAATATGAAGATATGTTCATCTCCATAGCAACTGTCTTCCTATAATGGCATTTACTACACCATTATTTTCTTGTATATTCAGGCCATAGCAGCCTTCAAACTGAATTCTATTAAAGAGTTTCCAAAGCACATTTTTTTGTATCTCTAAAGCATGAATTTCTCAATTCACCAAAGAATTTATCACAATTAAGGAAAGAAAAATATGCATTTTTCCTTCCTTAGGAGATAAGAGAATACGTATACATTAAAGCCGCTATACCCATCACCATGCATGGTTTTGCTCATGTAGATCTCCTAATCCTTGTACACTGATTTGATAATTGGATTGTTTCATTGTGTTACTACATTGGAACATTTGCTGGTGTGATTCCTCTACAAATCTCAGATGTTTGCTTTACAATATTCCAAAATGCAAAGGACAGTTAAGTGAGTAGGAAAAAAATAAAACTGAACAAGCAATCTCTCCCTTTCATTTGTCCCTTGCAAGGGAAAGAAAGACAAGCAAACATTAAGCAATGGAAGTCAACAATGTACATTTGCTGCCTCCACCATGCTGCATGTGCTGAGAAATCAGAATAAATTTGTAAACTTCTTTATCTTTACATATCAAGAAAGGACTTTCATGGTATGTGCTCACTGATTAGTATATATTAGCTGTAAAACACAGGATATACATGCTACACTCCACGGACCTAAGGAAGCTAGACAAGAAGAAATGCCTAAATAAGGATGCTTGAATGTTATTTAGAAAGGGTAATAAACGAGTCATCATAGAACACAGATGGAGGGAAGAAACTGGGTGGGAGAAGTTATGGGAAGGGCTATTGGGGGGTTCAGGATAAGGGAGGAGACAGGGGAAATGGCCAGATTGCCATGAGAATGGAAATCTATAGCTGGCAGGAGTGGCAGAGGTGGGGAAGGTGGTATCTCAAGTAAGAGCCAGAGGCCTGGGTTGGGGAGGTTTCCATGAATCAATGGGAGTGACTTTAGCTGAGACTAACAATAATGGGGATTTGGAATCTGAAGAGACTACCTCCTTTAGCCAGGCAGAAATCCCAGTGGTATGATAGGGAGAGCAGCCCTATCATTCCAGTACTTCCTAGTGGGAGTACTGGAAGGGGGTACTGTGATCAGAAGGTAAAGTGAATAAATAAATAGGTAACTGGATAGATAGATCATAGATAGGTAGATAGATAGATAGATAGATAGATAGATAGATAGATAGATAGATAGATAGATAGATGAAATGGGCATGTTTGAAAAGAAATATGTAAAAATTTTAAGTGTGAACCGAATATGGTGGGAGAAATTCCCAGTAGAGCTCACATTGTTTATTTTCCATAGCTGGTGAGGGGGCTCCGGTGTAATCGCACTGGCTCTGAGCCATGGATTTCTTCCCAGCACTCACATAGCAGCTCCTAAACAACTGGAAATACAGTTCCAAAAGACCTGGTGTCCTTTGATCTCCTAAGGCACCTACACAGGTAAATTCATTCAATCACACAGACAGAGATAAAATAAAAATAAAGCAAGGTTACTGATTTTTACACCTTAACTTTGCGACCTGTTAGTTTGATTAAAATGTTTGTCAGTAGTAGAGGTTTTCAGGTGCAATCTTTGATGTCTTTTGAATAAATTCTCATGCTCTTAAAGTGATATTTTGATTTGTCCATTTCCTAATTTTCTCCCTTTGATCTCATTCAGTTGCCTTATTGTTAGTGTTAAGACTTCATGTACTACATTGAATATGTATGGAGAGAACAGAAGCATTCCTCTCAGAGGTATGGTCTGGTTAAAAAAAAAAAAAAATCCTTGTTCCATTTCTGTTCCTGTAGATTAGTTTGAAAAGACCCTCTCCCTTGACAAGACAGACTTGTCCTCAGAGCTAAATCACAGCCGAGGATGCAGCCTTGCTAGTGTGCGTGACCTGAGAGATGTGGATGACTGCCCCATGTAGTGATGGTCTGCATCTGAGGAGCTGGGTTTTCTTAGTGGTAACCACAATCCTCCGTGGAATCTGACGGATGCTTATGCTGCTCTGCTCTTTTCTCACTTCAGTCTTGAAGAGGTTATGCAGCAGCAGAAATTTCGGGTACATCTCTTTGAATGGTTAGGTATCAGTATGAAAAGTTTAGCAGGTGATGTAAAGCAACAGTTACAGATTAACAAAAATGGTAGAATTTATTTATTTATTTTAAAATCTTTCCGTTGTCTTGTAGATAAAGGTGAAAACTCAGTGTGTTATGTGGAATGTTTTCTAAATTCTCACTGTAGCTCTTAGGTGACTGTCAATGACTTGTGAGGGAAGGCAGGATGTGAAAATGTATGAAATAATAATATGTTGGAAAAAAAAGCCTAGTGTATAACGTAAAAGCATCTTGAAGAGGCAGAAAAAAATGTGGTCCATTTGAGAAGAAAATAATTTATCCCTGAGTCCCTGCTTACTGAAGGATATGTTATAGGTATGGTTTCCTGCCAGACACTGCCTTAGAAGATGTTTCAAATTCATACATCTCCACACCTTTAGTTGCAGAGAACTGTACTGTGTAGGTTCACTATAATCATGGTGGTACATATTGATTTGTAGTCCTCATGCTTTGCATTCAAAGAAGGTTTTCATCTGTAACCCTTACAACTGCAGTAAAGATTGCTGGGTCAGAATGTTTCATCTTAATGAATAATGTATGGAACACTAAGTCATGTGTGGAACTGTGGGGAGCACAGCGGTAGACGAATACTTGGAATAGGAGTCTGGTTTTAAATGTCTACTTACTTTAATTGAAGAAAAAATGTGTTTAGTATCTCTTTGGAAGAATCAGAAAGCTCCTGGAAAAGATGAAAGGACTCCTATGTTAAGTGCAATGGGGTCCACTTCACAGTTTCACACCAAAAAGGAACAAAATTATAATTGAAAAAAAAAAAAAAAAAACACCTACTAAATATAAGAATCACATAAAATTGCCACGGAGAGTAGAATCCTATTTTAAACTCTGTCTGCCTGACAAAATTTAATTGTAGAATGAATAAGATTTTCGAGATTCTAGCTTGGCCATAAACCATGATATCACAATATAATGGAATAAATATGCCCCAGTACAGGAGAATGCCAGGACCAGGAAGTGGGAGTGGGTGGGTTGGGGAACAGGGAGGAGGGAGAGTATAGGGGGCTTTGGGGATAGCATTTGAAATGTAAATGAACAAAATAGCTAATACAAAAAAAAAAAAAAAAAAAAAAAAAAAAAAAAAAAAAAAAAAAAAAAAAAAAAAAAAAAAAAAAAAAAAAAGTAAGGACTGCTGAGTATCTTGCCAAGACCAGAATTTTCTAAAGGAAAGGACCTGTCTCCATTTCTGGGGTTCCATTTACCTAGTGCTACATTCTGCGCATGCTCAGAGAGTTCAATTTTGGATATAATGAAAATTAATTGCAACAACATCTGTCAGTCGTATTAGGGATATTTGCTCTACATGGTTAACTTCCACCGCTGGCACAGTGAAGTACACAATTAATATTTACTCACACAAATTTACATGACTAGGTACAAATATAATAATAGACAAAACATTCTGTTCCATGGTGAAGCGCTTAGGAAAAAAATAGTTAAAACTCAGTGGATTCTTCATAAGTAGCCTGCTGTGCTAAATTATTTTATTCTAACAATGGAAAGTATCCAGTCCAATAGCACAGCAACAAACAGGACATGGCATATGGTAGACTACAGCACTGTACTTTAATAGCATTAAGTGGCTGGCTCCATGCCATGCTATTTGTAAATATTATATCAGGAAATTTACCAATATAATTCACACAAGGTCATTTTCTTAACCATTACCCACTGTGTCTTTAATGCCTCATCTCAAAACAATAAATAAATGGGAGAAAGGAACAAGGGAAACAATAATTAGATACTGTTTATTTCTCTTGGCAACTGAAAGGAGGAAGCCAGGACCTAATACTAGATTCTCATTTCAGTTGGTTTTATTAGGATTTTATGGGTTCCTAGACTTATGACTCTTGCTCACAATCTTACAATGCTAACTCTTTTTAATAAGGAGATAACTAGAGATTTAAAGTAAATCAAATATATGTTTTAGAAGTATTAAGTGACTTATAATAATAAAAGAAATACAATATATATGGCTCATTTCGAAGGGAATTTTGACTATGCTTCAGATTCTTGGGATAATTTGCCCTGTAATGTTCTGTATTTTAAGCATAAAAAGAAATATACAGTATTGGCATCACTATGACTTAAAATTGTAAATTTAAGGAAGTTATCAACTCCTATAAGTTATGTTTTATCACAGATAAGATGGCAGTTTTAAGGCTAAACAAAATATGTAGATTAATTTTGTTTTACTCATGATTCTTAGGAAACTTTCAGGAGGTTCTGGTGATTAATCTGGGGTTGAAAAGTGGTTAACTGCTCTCTGTCTACTTTGCTTATGTTAAATAATCCTTCTAAGCCTAGATTTACCCAACTGTAAGATGGTGACGGCATGTTAACGTTTGATGGTATTCAATTCAATAGCGTGTTGCATTGATAGTATCTATATTGTACCTAGCTAAAAATGATACTCTGAAATTAATAAATGTGATTTAGGGAATGCTGGGTAGGGGTACAATCCTTTAACCCCAGGAGAGATTTCATCAGGAGGGAGATCTCTATAAGTCTGAGGCCAACTGTGTGTATTGAGCAAATTCCAGGACTGCCAGGGCTACACAGAGAAACAATATATATATATATATATATATATATATATATATATATATATATATATATACACACAAAAGCATGAGAGCACTCAATAAAGTCCACAAATGAGCATCTATTATTCCTTTACATTGTGTCATGTGTCCTTTTCATTTGTTTTTGTTTTTGTTTTTGCTAATACTGTACATTTGCATTCTTTGTTGTATGTAGCACATTTTTATAAATTACAAAACAATATTTCATATCAAATATCATTTTCTGTCTGGCTTTTATGCACATAAACTCTCTAATAGAGTACTCATATATGTGTGTTTAAAATATTTCAAAATGCTAAATGGGAAAATACCCAATTCTTATTTTCCCCGTTCTGTAAAATCCTCAACAATATGAAAAACAGTAGTTAAGAAGTGTTGTCTTTCCTTATTCATTATGTGTGTCTGTGTATGTATTAGCAGCCTATGAAATAGTCCCATCCCGAAGAAGGCGTTTGTGATACCAAGACCATTTTGCTTCAGAATTCCACAGCACTATATCGTCAAATTCTTATGACTACTTTCGATTTTATGAGCTATATATTTTCCTTAATTGTTAAGAAGAATTCGCACAGGTGCTGTCTTATGACACTCTGGCATTGTGGGCAATTATCTGATCTTTTATGATTCCTCAGTGTGTATATAGTTAAAAAGACATGGGTTGTTATTTTTACCGTCAAAAGAATCTTACAATACATTTTTAGGAAGCTCTTCTTCTCTGAGTTCAATTATAATTGACCCAGGATAGGGGAACACTAAGCCGTGGAGGCAGGAGTGGGTGGGCAAGTGGGGGAGCTCCCTCATAAGAACAGGGGGAGGTGGGCAGGTGGGGGAGCACCTTCATAGGGACAGAGGGAGAGAGGAGGGAATAGAGGGCTTGTGGAGGAGAAACTGAGAAGGGGGATAACATTTGAAATGTAAATAAATAAAATCATCAATAAAAATAATAGAAAAAGATAAATCTTCAATGCCCAATAAGTAGGGCACTGTAGTAGAAAATCATATAGTGTCAAGGTGAATAACATCCAACAAGTCATATAGAACTGTGTAGCTAAGAACTTGAAACTGTGGAAGAGTGGGCAATAGTTGCTGAGTTGTTTGGTTTTGCATTGCTCGGCATTGAACTGAAGGTATTTCGTTGGGTAGACAAACTTTCCACCTCTGGGTGACTTCTTAAGCTGAGGGTTGCTTATTTTGTTTTATATTTGTTAGCTTTACAGTATTGAATGAAATGAATGGAAATGGGTCAGACTTGCTTTAAAAAAAAGCATCAGGAAATACTAAGAAAGCACAAAACAGTGCGCAGCATTTTACTGTTACTTCCTGCTTAGTGCTCTGACTCCATATACAAGGACTGGAAGCACAGGTAGAAGGATGATGATGCAGACTTCAAGTCTCCCTGTTTGCAAAAACATGTATGAAATTTAAATTGCATTATTACACTCCTTCATTTGCATAAACTCCATAACTTATTGATGAATACAATTAATACCTGTTTAGTTTTTAGCCCTATATAATAAGTGCAAAATATATCCAAAGAAACTTGGAAGACAAAACTCAAATTTCTTACTCATGTAGCACAATAAGATATCATAATTTTGTGTCTTATTTTGACAATAAATTTGATTTTTAAATCAGCCCAAAATACAGATAAAAGTAATAACCTGGAGACTGGGGAGATGTTTCAGTTGTAAAAAGAACTTGCATGTGAAGCAGAGTTCAGATCTCCAGAATCCATGTAAATGCAGTATGTATGACAGTTTCACTGGAATTGTGCTTAGAAAGGAGAAAGGAATCCCTTAAATATGCTTTCTAAACAGTCTAGGTGGAAATGCTACAGTCCATGATCATCTGAGAATCCAGACCTCATTGAATAAGACCAAGATTAAATTAAAATGATGACCAATCAGTGGTGGCTCTGTCTAAGTACTCCATTCAAACCTGCATCCACATATTGGTGAATGTACATATATACACTTAAGTATACTAGTCACACATACAAATTTACAACAGAAGAGTAATATAATAGATAAACATACACACACACACACACACACACACACACACACACACACACATGTACACCTGAACAAATACAGAGTTGGAGCAAGTAAAATGCTTCAGTAAAGTGGTAATTTCTTTACAAGCAGAGGATTCTTCTACAATATAAAATATGGGCACGAATATATTCTTTTCCATTACAGATATGAGGAAAGAATGTCAAAAGGCTATGTTATATAAATTAGACTATTGAATAATATTTCTAATCCCTAGATGCACATAAATTTGAAATGGTACTAATTTATACCAAAGCAAGAAAGAAATTACACAAGCAAATGCTTTGCTTTGTGGGTAGAAAGTTTAAAATGATGAAATTGGTCAGATAAATTGCACAACATTGTGCATGGGGAATTATAGAATCATCTCTTTCATCTTAACTGTGGTTTATGTATCTAATCTATGAAATATGGAAACTTACACTGCTTTACATAGCTATGTAAGACTGTCTTACCTCTCGAGATCCAAGCCCTGTCAACATCTATAAATTTTTTTTGACAAAGGATGGTCCTTAATATAGTTTTATGTCTGTCTCAGACTGTGAAGAGTCTCCTAAGCAATGAATGGGAACCAGAATAAACATGGTAAACAGGCATCTACTCTGACATGGACAAGTATTCCCATATAGCATCAAATGTCTTCTGTGTGAAATGTTATAGCTTCATTGTGCAATGGAACTAATATTTCTAAATAAACACAAAATGTATTTCTCATTTTATTAAGCTTCAGCATCTTGTAACAATCTTCTTTTTCCCTTCCCTATTCAGATAAAAGTCACAGATTACACACACATGCACAAACACACACACACACACACACACACACAAACACAAACACTGTCTTTGTGAAACAGCACTCATAATTATCTGAACTAATAGAATAAAATTGATATGCTGCTCCTCATGACTTTAAGAAAGTATTAAATTCTGTTTTATTCAATGTGTTTCATGTGTTTAAAATGTTTTTGTTCTCTTTTTACCTGGTGGCAGGGGAGGGGTAGAAAGAAACTAAAGACTTTAAACTCATTATGTTAAGTTCAAGAATATCCTGTAAGTAAATAAAAGATTCAAAATAGCATGGAAATACCAAACATAGATACTCATTTATAACACCTCAGTGGCTGGGGTTTTTACACGTTGTAAAATGATTGCTTTATGAGAAAACAAAAATATTTTTCAAAAAGTAGATAATTGCTTTTAAATCTAAGCTTATAGTACGTCAGGAAAAATTATTATGACTGAAATAACAACCTTTACCATTTGTACTATGATTTTCTCATGAACTGTGCATTGGCTGACTGCAGATCATTTAATTATTATAGATTCATCTTAGTGTCATGAGTCCAGAATCTTGGTTACTTTTCTGTTGCTGTGATAAGACATGACAACTAATACAATTTATAAAGAAAGTGTTGAATTTGGGCTTATGATTTAGAGGGTTAAAGTGCATGATGGCAAAACATTGGTTAGTGACAGGAACCATTTCATCTGCAAGAAGAAGTCAACAAAGAAAAGCTCAGTGAGGATGGTGTGAGCGTTTGAAACATGGACCAGATTACATAGAACCAAAGATCTCTTCATAGCTATGAAGTTTCCCCATGAGATTATAACTAAAGAAACAGTTCAGGTGTCTGTATATGATTCTATTCTGAAGAGAGAAAAGTACCTCAGCACTCAGGAAAACACATGGTCAATGTGCTTAAAGAAGAAAAAACAAGATGGTTTGAGTTCTAGTAAAGTGAGAACTTGAAATGTCTAACTAAAATGTAAGGATAGAGCTAATGAGAATTGAAATAAAGAAGAAAACAGGAAAAAACAGATAAACATTAAAGGGACCTCATTATTCTCCAAAACATTCTTAAAGTTCTATTGGGTTTCAGGAAAAAAAAGTCTGTGTCAATTCTATCAGGGTGACTTTTGTGACCCTTTATCTATCTTATTTAAGAAAATATGAGTCCCACCAATGGGAGACTATAAGGCATGGAATCCAGGTTGCTTGGAATGAAGTATCTGAATGATTCCCAAAGGCCAGAGTAGTCAGTGTTCTCATCAGTAGACAGAAAAACTGAGAAGTGGATTTTCGTGAAAGGCCAATGGTTTCACTAGTCCTCATCTTCTCCTTGCTTGTGTCTATGCTCTTACATGGGAAAGGTGAGAAAGGACTAAAGCTAACAAGACTCATGTAACATGGCATGCACACTGAGGATAGTTAATGAAAACAGAAGTCAGGATGCTCTTATATGCCCTGAAGCCCTAGATTCTCCTCCTTACCCATAGAGGCCCATCATTGCATAATAATTTCTTCCTGAGGACATTTGATTTGGTGGATTTAATCAAATCTACTCTGGTAGCTTACAGGCAATTCTACTATGCTCTTCTCAGGGACCTAACAACAATTTATGTCATCACCTGCCTCCATTGGCTGTCACCACCAGCTATAGCGAGGTGCAGTATAACAAAGACTGCTGGCCATACCAGTTCTCTATCTCTCTTCCCACATGTTCCCACCAGTCTCTCTTTTCCCCTTTCTGTTCTCTGTCCCAGCCTCTCTGCCCTCATGGCTCTGCTACCTTTTGTCTGCCTCTTCCAATTCTCCAAGCCCTCATTCCCTTTCCCTCTACCAAATAACCTTATTGGTATGCCATCTGTTGTATGGTGTGATTATGTTAGGGGAATACTTTGTCCCAGGCCTGCCAGGTACCTTGCTGCACTGTATTTTGTAACTGGTTCTGATAGGCTCCCCTCATGCATGTGCTTCTTCTTGTGCATCTAAGCCATGCACTAGGACCTTATATCAAACCTGTACTACCTGCAGCAAACCTGTTTTCCAGCTCACCAGTCACTCATTCACCTGTCTACCAGTGACAATTAGCTAAGTTTCCCTTTTGGTCTACCCAAGTCCAAGAACATGAACTTAGAATGTTCAGCACTCCTCTGATAGTCTTGTCTCTGATACTCACATATTCCCAGCCACAGCCTTTAAGGCTTAGGTGCCCACCTCTTACCTGGACTCATCCCACAATCCTCAGAGCTATAACCTTTAAGCTTATTTCTCAAGGAGACCCTCACTAGTCAATAAAACATTATATAGAATAATGAACCTATAATTTAAAACACTTTTAAGAGAAAGCACAACATAATATATAGTACTATGAATTTGTCTTCAATGTTTGTGAGATATTTTCAAAATTTTTCCTTATTTTTAAACTTCTCAATGACAAAATACCAAATAAATCAACAAAATTGAATAAGAATCACTAAATTTTACAGAGAAAAAAAAATCTCAACATCAAAACCTTGAACTTATTTCTATCTCTGTGCTTACTTTGCCACCCCAGTGAACCTTGTGGTTCATCCTGTTTGCCTATTGAGGCCTCTGGTGTCCCCCAAAACAAACACTTTGGAACCTTCTTCTACAAATCTCTTTCCAGTTCTTTGTGGTTCATCCTGTTTGCCTATTGAGGCCTCTGGTGTCCCCCAAAACAAACACTTTGGAACCTTCTTCTACAAATCTCTTTCCAGTTCTGTTGCCAGGCTTAGGTGCCCACCTCTTACCTGGACTCATCCCACAATCCCACAATATGTTGAGATATTTTCAAAAATTTTCCTTATTTTTAAACTTCTCAATGACAAAATACCAAATAAATCAACAAAATTGAATAAGAATCACTAAATTTTACAGAGAAAAAAAAAACCATATTGCCAACACAGGCAAGGCACAAGAAGATGATGTTAAATCCAATCTTATACATATGATAGAGGCCTTTATGTGCTCACTGATAAGTGGATATTAGCCCAGAACCTTAGAATACCCAAGATACAATTTATAAAACACAAGAAAATCAAGAAGGAAGACCAAAGTGTGGATACTTCATTACTCCTTTAAATATGAAACGAAATACCCGTGAAAGGAGTTACAGAGACAAAGTTTAGAGCTAAGACAAAGGATGGACCATCCAGAGATTACCCCACCAGGGGATCCATCCCATAATCAGTCACTAAACTCAGACACTATTGCATAGGACATAGGACAGCAAGAGTTTGCTGAAGAGACCCTGATATAGCCGTCTTGTATGAGGCTATGCCAGTGCCTGGCAAATACAGAAGTGGATGCTCACAATCATCTATATGATGGAACACAGATCCCTCAATGGAGAAGCTAGAGAAAGTACCCTAAGAGCTGAAGGGGTCTGCAATCCTAGAAGAGGAACAACAATATGAACTAACCAGAACCCCCAGAACTCGTGTCTCTAGCTCCATATGTAGCAGAAGATGGCCTAGTCGGTCATCATGGGGAAGAGAGGCCCCTTGGTATTGCAAACTTTATATGCCCCAATACAGGGGAGCGCCATGGCCAAGAAGTGGGAGTGGGTGGGCAGGGGAGCAGGGTGGGTGGAGGGGAGAGGGAACTTTCCAGATAGTATTTTAAATGTAAATTAAGAAAATATCTAATAAAAAAATGGAAAAAAAAATAAGAAAGCAAGATGAGCAAGCCAGGGGAA
>LR751042.1:200085-228523 GCA_902729485.2 Mus minutoides
AAAAAAAAAAAAAAAAAAAAGAAAATGAATAAATCCCTTAGAGAATACCAGGAAAATACAATTTTAAAATGTGAAGGAAATGAGTAAAATTGTCCAATAATTAAAGATATAAATGAAAGCAATAAGAAAAACACAAACTGAGGCAACCATGGTGATGGAAAACCTAGGAAAGAAAACAGACACTACAGACGCAAGCATCACCAATGGAATATAAGAGTTGAGAGAAAGAATCTCAGGCATAGAAGATTGTATTGAAGAAGTTGATACATTGGTCATTGAAAATGATAAATTAGAAGAGCCCATGACACAAAATAGCCAGGAAAGGGACATTATCAAAAGAAAAAAAAAATAAAAGAATGATAACAAGAGAAAAAGAAGATTCCCACCCAGCTCAAAGGTACAAAAAATACCTCCATAGAAGAAAATGTCCCTAATATAAAGAAAGAGCTTCTTATACACTTACTAAACACCAAATAGATTGAACCAAAAGTGAAAATCTGCTGCAACATAATAATCAAAACAGTAAATGCACAGAACAAAGCAAGAATATTAGAAGCTGCAAGGGAAAAAGGTCAAGTAACATATAAAGACAGACCTATCATAATTACTCTTGATTTATCAATAAAGACTGTAAAATTCAGAAAGCCTGGGGAGATGTCTTATAGACCCTAGAATACCACAGATGTCATTCCAACAAAACTCTCAATTAGCACAGGCGATGAAAACAAAATATTCTATGACAAAACCATATTTAAACAATATTTTTGCATTAATCCAATCCTCCAGAGGATAGTAGAAGGAAAATTCCATTCCAAGGAGACTAACTACACCAAAGAAACACAAATAAATAATTTCTCACCAGTTAAACCAAAAGAAGAGAAACACACACACACCCACACCACCACTACCACCACCACCACCACCACCACCACCACCACCACCACCAACAACAACAACAACAACAACAACATTACGCATTCACTTTGTTGGCTGGTGTCTTTTATTTGCAGAATTGAGTCCATTGATGTTGAAAATAGTAATGACCAATGATTTTTATTTCCATTATTCTAATATAAAAGAAACATACGTCACTAGCAAAAATAGTTATCATCTCAGAAAAAGATTTCCAAGAAAATGATTCCAAGAAACAAGCTAAAGTAGCCATTCTAATATCTAACTTTCTACCAAAAATAATCAAAAGAGATGCAGAAGAACACTTTAGACTCATTAAAGGAAAAATTCTCAGCTCTAAATATCTATTCCTCAAATGCAAGGGGGCCCACATTCATAAAAGAAAGTTTACTAAAACTTAACTCACACATCAATCCCTACTCATTAATATTGGGAGGCTTAACGACTTCACTCTCACCAAAGGACAGAAAGTAAATAGAGATACAATAAAACTAACGGAGGTTATGGATCAAATGGACATTTGACTCAAGCACAAAAGAATATACCTTGTTCTCAGTACATCACAGAACCTTCTTCAAAATTGGCCATATACTCAGTCACAAAGCAAGCCTCAACAAATCACTCCTTCAATCTTATCAAATTGTATTGGGCTAAAGCTAGACTTTATCAACAACAGAAACAACAAAATTCCTACACGCTCATGGAAACTGAATATGCTCTCTCTTCAATGACCACTGGATGAGAGAAGAAATAAAAAATGAACCTTAAGACTTTCTAAAATTATCTGAAGATGAAGGCACACCATACCTAAACTTATGGGACACCAAAAACAGTGCTAATTGGAAAGTTCATACCACAAAGTGACTTTATAAAGAAACTTGAGAGAGCTCATACTAGCCACTTGACAGTACACCTGCTAGCTCTAGAATTAAAAAAAACAAACACACCCAAGAGGAGTAGACATTAAGAAGTAATCAAATTCAAGGTTGAAATTAATAAAATAGAAAAAAGAGAACAATTCAAATAATAAACTAAACCAAAAACTGGTCCATTAAGAAAATCAACAAGATAGACAAATAATTACCCAAACTAACTAAAAGGAAGAGAGCCTGTACTCAAATTAAGAAAACCAGAAATGAAAATCAGGACATAACAACACACTATTAGTAAATTCAAAGAATTATTAGGTCTTATTTCAAAAGCCTGTACTCCACAAAATTGGAAATCTAAATGAAATGGATGATTTTCTTGAAATATTCCACTTACCAAAGTTAAATCAATATAAGGTAAACATGTACATATTCATATAATCCTAATGAAATAGAAGCAGTTATAAATGTTGAAAGAAAGAAAGAAAGAAAGAAAGAAAGAAAGAAAGAAAGAAAGAAAGAAAGAAAGAGAGAGAATCCAAGCTCAGGGCTAGATGGTTTTAGTGAAGAACTCTACCAAACTTTCAAAAGAGACCTAATAAAAACACTCTTCAAACTTCCACCAACAGAAACAGAAGGAACATGTCAAACTCATTTATGAGACCAGTCACCCTGATACCTAAAACTCACAAAGACCCAGCAAAGAAAGAGACTTTCATGCCGTTTTCCCTTATGATCATTGATCCAATAATAATCAATAAAACACTCACAAACCTAAACAAAGAACACATCAAAAACATCATCCATCATGATCAAGTAGGTTTCATCCAGGGTTGTAGGAATGATTCAATATAGAAAAATCCCTCAATGTAATCCACCATAAAAAACAAACTGAAAGAAAAAAAAAAACCCACACGATCATTTCATGAGATGCTGAAAATACCTTTTCAAAGTCCAATATCACCTCTTGTTAAAAGTTTTGAAGGAATCAGAGATCCAAGGCACATATCTAAACAAGCTTAAGGCAGTATGCAACACCCCAGTAGCTAACATCAAATTAAATGGAGAGAAACTTAAAGGTATGCTGTCGGCAATTAGGGTCAGTGCAGATAGGAGCTAACTGGTCAGCACTAGAAGGGCTAATAGGGATCTATGCTGACATAGATTAACAAAGCTTAACTAGGCCAAGTCAATAGTAACATGTTTGTCCTCATGTTTTCCTGATGGCAATCTCTGTTTGCTAAGAAACACATTATCTGTCTTAAGTCTTATTTTGAAATCTTGATCAGCTATACTGGTTAATATTCTGTTCTCTCTGCTTATAAAAAACCTGTATACTCTTTATTCATAACCTTTCTATTTCATGATGGACACTGAAAACTGTTATCTCATCCCCAGACCAGAAAACCAAGGAACTCAGGCCCAACCCAGAGTAAGTACTTTCCTTGATCATGATTTGCCTCAAGCCTGTTTTTTCTTGCTGCTAAGTTATGTGCAATGCATGGATACTCACTGTACTATTTTCTCTAAGCCATGCAGCTCTTCCCATTCTGTGAGCATAAGGCACATTCTCTTTTTGATACTAACTTTAAACTTTCTATCCACAACTCTGACTTACCAAAATTATGTAAATCAAGCTAAGTTCCTAAAACTACTTAAATCAAAGCAGGAATTCCATAATATCACTAATTCATCGGAAGGGCATTATTTCAAGAACTTTCATCATTATATTAATCTGCAGGAAACTTGCCCAACACTGTGGGCTATCACCCACGAAGTAATCACAGAAGGATTTAGGCAGTGAGGGTCTCCTGGTATCCATTTACTCGAAGCCAAATAAATGAAGAGCATGGCAATAACAGTCATATGAAGGCACATCAGTACCACGAAGCAATCCTGGGGCAATGCTTCTGGGGCCATGGCTTTATAGAGTGCACCCATCTTAGCTGAGCAAGATGCTGGGCTGTCTTCAGGCAGCACATTTGTTCACTGCAGCTCTTCCTGCATGGATCCTGCTAATTACTACTGCTGCTACCACCAATAATAACAGTGATGGATAAATTACATATAAACACTTAGTTCCTGTACTAAAATATGCCTATCAAATTACAGTATCAGAACACAGAAATCACTTTTAATTTCTTAAAAATATAAATAATCCACAGTTACATCAGATAATTTTCATAAACCATTTCATAAATAGAAAAGGTGAGATTCATAAAACTTTGTCTGAAATTATTATGAGCAACCTAGTTTCCACAGACAATATTTAATACCACTGTTAGATGAAATGCTAATCAGCAATGAAGAAAATGATGTAAAGAAATACAAGTGCTCCCTATTTCATTTGTGCCGCATATGTACCCTAAGGTTTACAATATGGCAATTAAAAATGAAAAAAAATAGAGTGTGTTTATACTTTGGTACAGGATACCTGATATATGTTGTAGTACAAACCAGTAAAAATATTTTTAGTTCATACATGTTTGTGAGGATAATCCCTCTCAATCCACTAGACTGATCAGATATGTTCAATTGATCAAATTAATAGTTGGCGAGTCTCTAAGACCTGTTTGGAAAAGACTGAAATTGGAATTTGTACCATTATTAAGCAGTAGAACAAAGCACCCTGAACTTCCCACTGAGAAGAGGTATGTCCCAGTAGTTTGAGTGCCAGAAAGAATGAAAAGAACACTATGGATCTCTCCATTACAATGAAATTCATCTATTGTTTTCAGTTAATTCATTAACTATTTCCCCACTCATCGGTATAAATCAGTTTCGAGTTTACAAAGTTCCACATATAATGTGTGTGATTGTTGAGGTGAGTTTACAAAACACCACATATAATGTGTGTGCCTGGTGAGGGGAGCTTGTGTGCAGGTACAACATTGTGGAGTTCGTTACACAAATGGATTACGATTCACAAACAGGTTTCCAGGTCTTCCTTCATGGGCCTTTAGCAGCCCAAACAATTTGGATATTTATTATTTATTTGTGTTTTTGAGGTCCTGGGAATTAAAATGTAGGGATATATGAATGCAAGAAATGTTTCTTATTACTCAAACTCTTAGCTCCTATATTTTCAAATGATGTTTGTGGTGGTGGACTTTACATACTTCATTAATGACATGTATAATTTTCTGAGTACTTCTCTGCAATATTGCAGATGCTATGAAAATATTTTAAATAATTCTGAGGCTAATCTTCTGTGCTATGACCTAGGATAATTGAAATTTTATAATGATTGGATTGCTAACTCTACATGTGTCACATAGGAGTAAGGCAGGAGAACTCAAATGTTTAATGCTTCAGTTTATACTATTTGATTAGCTTTATGCCATCTGGTGATATTCATTGTTTAATCTCTGAAAAATTAATCCAACTCTGTTCTTATGGCTGATAATAGATTCTGTTTATTAAGGAGAGTTACTCTGAAACTGTGGATTGGGACCTTTGGAGCAGAATTCCTTTATGTATGTGTAGATTTGTTAGCTATGTTGACATCTTCTTATAACATAATTGTAACAGTCTCACAATCTACTACTTTGTCATTTGAGAGAGTCATTCAACTTTTAAAATGCATACACTGCTTACGCTAGCACTTGGTACAATACTCAGGTGTCCTTCACAATTATTGGTCACAAGCAAATGGTATATAAAGACATAAAGGCAATGTGTTAACTTATAATAAATAACATATTGTTGCTTACGGAAAAATACTTATTATAATAATCAACCAAGGATTGGCACAATCAACACATAATTTCTCTATAAAGTAACCCTCAATATAAAATCAGATCATCAACTTATTCATTCCCAATGAAAAGCATTTTAAAAAGAACTGGCATAATTGAATATTCATGGGTAGCTCATTGTGATTTGATAGATGCAGCTTAATCATAAAATAAGTGACAATATGAAGTTTGCTTACTTGTGTGGTTTGAAGCAAGAGGATCAGATGGTTTTACTGGGTACAGATATATGCTGAGAGCCTTATTAATTTGAACCATAATGAGAATAATTCTAAAACTGTAATTAGAATACAGTAAGCTGATTAGTGACACATTCAATTTCATCATTCCAATGTTATTCTAAACATTTTGTATCTATTGTGTTAACCATTTACAGCAGGATGAGTGTGTGGTAACAGCAATGTTCACTATGCTATTGATACTTTAACCAGGAAGCACTTCTAGCTGTTGGGCACTCAAACTGTAGGCATTATAGCTAATTGGAATTTAAATTAATTTGAATTATCTTAAAAATAAAGGGTGATTACCATATATGGGTGGTTGTTACATTTTGAACAAGGTTCCAAGACTTTTTGAACAAGATTGACACACAACATGAAACTTGGTCAGATTTTAGTCAATCATAGCAGTGTAATTCCTTAAATCATTTAAAATTACATACACATTCAGTAAAAATAGAGGAAAAAGTTACCATCTTAAATGTCCTTCATGGGTCCTATTCGCATGCCTCTCTTACAATCATATGTATTTGTAGTTACAGTTTCAAAGGCAACTTTTGCCTTTTATACTTAGATCCTTGTGGGCAGAGTGGCACTGAATTCTCAGCTATGGACATCTATCACTGTTTTTGTGATACTGTTGCTCCCACGTGTTCCCTTCTATGTTTTGCTTTCATGAATTTGTCATAATGTTTCTTTTGTTAAAAAAAAATCAGAAAGCCATTGAGATCAATGCATCAAAAGGAAATGAATGTCAAATAAGATATTATATTTTCATTAGGCACTCTTAAATAGTATGACTGAGCTTCAATCTGACATCCTCAGATGTATGGAGTGTCCAGTATGACTCTGGCCTTACAATATTCACAGGTGAAAAATAAATATGTTGAGGATGTAAATTACCAGTATGAAATAACATTTGATCTCATTGTACATCATATGGAATGAAATATTGAATGAGTCCTCACAGAGTATGGTAGATTACATATACACATCATACATTTGTGTGCATATGATACTGAAGAAGTCTGAATCTAATATATTTATAGTACACATACAAGATTTGTTGCCTAGCAACCCCTGTGTATTTTATTACCTGGGGTGTTAGATTACAATTTATTGCAGGCCGAATTCAAAGAGTTAATTTCATTATTTTTACACTCCTACTGCAAGAACATTTTTAGCTCCAGAAAGCACTGACAAATGCAAAGTAAAACTATCTTACAGACAAACACTCAAACACAAAAAATAAGAGAAACACAGAAATGAGAGAGAGAGAGAGAGAGAGAGAGAGAGAGAGAGAGAGAGAGAGGGAGAGTGAGTAATGAAGGGAAAATCCACATAAAGTTTCAAAGCATCCACCTGAAAATATAACCAAAATTGTGTGAAATAAATTACTTATTTCATTTTTGGATGAATAATAATGATGATAATAATCCATAACAAATATTTAGTTCATTCAGTGCTGAGATTTTTTTAATAATTGTTGATTACCTGTGAAGTTAAATATAACAAGTTCTACTTAAGAATTATTATTAAAGGTTTCAGGAACGAAATTGAATTTAATATAAGGGATAATGAACAAAAAGCTCTATTGAAGGTAAATGAAAATAATATACTGACAGAAAATAAAGATGATTGAAATCACCATGAAGAATGAAGAAGGTCATAGACTTATCTTGGAAATTAACAAGTGAATTACACAGAATGATATTAAGCAATATCATAAATCACATACACAGTTTGGTTTTAAATTTTTTGTACCATTTATTGTTACTATCTTGTGGATAAACTGTGTGACTATGTAAGTGTGTGTGTGTGTGTGTGTGTGTGTGTGTGAGTGTATGTGTATGTATGTGTGTGTGTGTGTGTGTGTGTGTGTGTGTGTGTGTGTGTGAGTGTGTGTGTATGTGTGTGTGTATAAGTGCATACACAGATACTTGCTAGGGCACAGTTGTAGAGATCAGTGGATGAAACTCAAATTATCAAACAGAAGAACAAATCTGTTTCCCTGTTGAGTCATCTTGTAAATCCAACAATTCTAGATTTCTAGGCATCTATATCTAGGGATAATATAGAAAGTAAAACGGGAAAGGTAGAAAAAATATTCACTTACTTATAAACTTGTCTATTGGACAAAAAGAGAGAGCAATCACAATCAAATTGTTTCTTTATAAATAAAATGTTATAAGCAAAATGAAGTGAATGAGAGAAAAAAGAATGATGCCGAGAGTGCCAGAGAAGGGGAAGCTGGTTCCATCTCAGAGGAATAGAGCAAAGTTTCATAGGAACAATGTCAACACAGACACATCTGGTAGGTGTCCACAAAGAGAAAGTTATTGTTTTCTTTGATAAGCAGCATAGAAGCTCATTTTCCGGTCCTCCCTCAAATCACTAGTAGCATACATTTCAAGTTCAATATACAAGTAAAGACAACTTCTGTGTACTCAAACTATAAAAAAAGCATATCTATTAATAGAATATTAAAACGTACAGTGAAAGAAGAAAGTTTAGCCCAACTTTTGTAGTCATTTGTAAAACCAAGTATAAATGTAAAAAAAAATTCAGAATTATTATAATTATAACTGATCTAATGGACACAATTACCACCATTAGAGATTATAATTAGTCTCCTTCACAAAAATCCATTTAAAATCTCTCAAGGACCTCAACAAAAGGCCTTATACCCAGATACTACTAGAATAAACAGTAGAGGGTATGCTGCAAATTATACACACAGATGAACACTTTCTAAATAGAATGTATTACTTCAGGAAATAAGGTGAAGAGTTACTACTGAGATCTCTTTTGTCTAAGCAGCTTCTGAAAAACATGAAAAGAAAAATAAAGTGTCAATTGAGGAACAAGGCTGATGACAGAATGGGAGTAAGTCTTTGCTAGCCATATATCTATCAGGGGAATAGAAACTTGAAGATATGAAGAACTCAAAAAAAAATGAGTAAAAAGAAAGAAACAGAAAAGAAATTAGTAAAGAAACACAAAAGGAAAGAAAGAGAAAGAAAAGAAAGAAGAAAGGAAGAAAGGAGGGGGAAGAAGAGAGGAAGGAAGGAAGGAAGGAAGGAAGGAAGGAAGGAAGGAAGGAAGGAAGGAAGGAAGGAAGGAAGGAAGGAAGGAAAGAAGGAAAGATGGAAAGATGGAAAGATGGAAAGATGGAAAGATGGAAAGAATGAAGAAAAGATATTTTTGGCAATGCTGAGTTTGGAGCCCTAGGAAGAAAGTATACAGTTTGGCATCTCTATGTGCATGATGCTGCACTTGGCTTAATATATGAAAAATACTGCAGACTTTCACTCTTATGTTTCCTTCAGGACAGTTGACATGTAGATATAAATTGCTCCCCTTTTCCCATGTTCAATCAGATTTGTTTTGTGGATGAGTGTGTATTGCATGAATATGCCATGATCAAACGCTAAAATTGAAATTACTCACACCTTCCTAGAAAAGTCCATTCACCTCCCTCATCCTCTGCCATACAACCTGCTTTCCACCATTACATTTTTTTCCACAATCACATTTTCTGGGATTTCTGGCACTGAACCTATTTTTATCCACTTCCAAACAAATTGATGCTGCCTCCTCCTGAGTATCTTGAGATATCAGTACCCTCAGTGACAGCTCTGTGATGGGAAGATTCACCACTGCACTCAGGCAAGAGAAAGTGTAAATTTATTTCAAATCTTCATTATTTATAATTATTCCCATATGTACTATCTTTTATACCTTATTCTATGCCTTAGAGCACGTGACATGATGCTTACTATTCTATGATCTCCAGAGATTATTTGTCATGCAGTTTAAATTTGTCTTTTTCAATAGTCAGCCAGCCTATCTCCATGAATGTAGACCTTGGTGAAAATAATCTCATCCCATTTTTCTAGTTTATTATTATGCTTCATTAAGTCTACAAGTTCACCAAATACAAACAAATGTGCCTTATCCTAACCTACTAAGTTTTTAGATATTCTGAGTTTAGATGTGAGGCTTCTATTAATTTTCTAATGCAACTAACTCCTTTACATGTGTATTTTAAATGAAATTTATTGAAAATAATCACAGTGATCACATTAACCTAATATAGATACCTGTAACCTTAATATGCAATCATTTTTAGAACAAGGTTTGTGTGTCTAAACAAAGTGCTTCCTGTTTGGTAAACCCTGCTAATCAAGAATTTTTGTTTTAAGCTCTTGTTGGCAACCACAATAGTATCTGGGTTTGGTGGTTGTTTATGGGATGGATCTCCAGGTGGGGCAGTCTGTGTATGGTCCTTCCTTAAGTCTCTGCTCTGAACTTTGTCTCTGTAACTTCATCCATGGGCATTTTGTTTCTCCTTTTAAGAAGAATAGAAGTATCCACACTTGGCTCTTCCTTCTTCTTGAGTTTCATGTGTTTTGCAAATTGTATCTTGGGTTTTCTGAGCTTCTGGGCTAATATCCATTTATCAGTGAGAGCATGACAGGAGCTGACTCCTGAGAGGCTCATCAGCCAGTGCCTGACAAATACAGAAGTGAATTACCACCATCATCCATTGGATGGAACACAGAGTTCCCAATGAAGGAGCTAGAGAAAATACCCAAGGAGCTGAAGTGGTTTGCAGCCCCAATAGGAGGAACAGCAATATGAACTAACCAGTACCCCTGGGACTAAACCACCAATCAAAGAAAATACATGGTGGGACTCATGGCTCTAACTGCATATGTAGCTCAGGATGGCCTAATTGGTCATCAGTGGGAGGAGAGGCCCTTAGTCCTATGAAGGTTCGATGCTCTAGTATATGGGAATGCCAGGGCCAAGAAGCAGGAGTGGGTGGGTTGCAGAGCAGGGGGAGCAAGGAAGGGATAGGGGATTTTCAGAGTGAAACTAGCAAAGGGGGATAACATTTGAAATGTAAATAAAGAAAATAAAAAATGTATTTTGATTGTAAATGTAGATTAATATATTTTAATAGTACATGTGTATTTCTTATAGGATTTTATATGTACATGTCCACTACATTGGAAAAAAGTGAGAGTTAAAATTTGAATTATTTTTATACCTTAAGCCCAGTGTAACATCATGGACACAAATGCCAAATTGTATACTTTCCTCCTGGGGTTTCAACATCCACATTGCCAAACAATTGCTGTGAGTTGGAAAAACATTCTGAATATTGATATTCAATATTTTTAACCTTATGTCAGTAGGTGATGAATTAACTCAGCTCCAAGGCTGTTCCAGTTGACAGTGAGAGCTTATTTAACTCATTTCTCACTGCAGGGAGAAGAATCAGATCCAGGGAGAACAGCCAATAGAAGAAAAAAATGAATTAAAAGTGAAATTAGTGTGCTTATACTTTAGCACTGCTAGGCATCCTAGAAACTCAGGAAATTAACATTCTTAATATAAAATATTGATGGTATGAAGTATTAATATGGCATCACACAAAGAATTGACAGTGTTTAATGTTTTATTGCAAGCTCCTTGCTGGGCAGAGACTCCATTTTCCAATCAAAAAGCAATTAATTTCAGATTCAAAAAAAAATTAAAGCCCATGGAAGAAATGCAGTTAGTTTTTTTTTTTTTTTCAGTTTTATTATTTTACCTTATTCCTACACAATGGAAGATTTGTCCTATGAAGGCATTGTGATTACCATACACTATTGTTTGGCAAACATCAAAGAGATGAGTGGCCTATTGTGTGTTCATATCCAGAGAAATGAGTATTATAAATCATAGCACTGTCAAAATCACTTATCTCATTTGGAATTCCATTTTTAAAAACTCTGTCATACCTTTGCTGTTACAAAATGAAGTTATTTCCTTTTAACTCTCCTTCCATGTAACCAAACTTGATAATCCTGAAATTTAGTCACATGATAAGTATACAATCATGTATCACTTTTTCCTCATTAAAATACTAGTTTTAATAAAATGAATTATCCCGAGAACTCTAGCATTCTTTATGAAAGTTTTATTTCTCTATGATTCACTTGATGTGTGCAGATAAGCAAACACAGTTACATACTCACATATATACACACATATGCACACACACAAACAGATATACACTCAGACATACAACCACACAAATATATACTCAAATACACATATACACACAGAGACAGAAATGATATACACACACACGTGTGTACTATACATGGGCAGATATCCACTAAGAAGTATGTACAAAGTCACACACTGAGACCATTCTCTCCCTGTAGGGAACATTTATGCATTGTGTAAAGTTTACCCTTGAATTATTCACATGCTGATTTCTCTATCCCACTATATGGTTTCAATCAAGACATGATATTATAATGTTTATGTCAGCAATCTCCTGTGTTGAGAAAGGGAGAGAGAGAGAGAGAGAGAGAGAGAGAGAGAGAGAGAGAGAGAGAGAGAGAAATGATCAAAGGGAATATCCTGAGAGATATTCAAGGCAGAACACACCTGAATCCCAGAGAGCCAGACCAATATGAAAAATGGTAGTTACCTTGGGGATTTTGTTTGGGATGTAGCCATATTAGACTAGATGATTAAAATAGAATTATAATGGTTAGTTATTTTACTTTACACTGAAAATAAACCTTGCTCTCTCTGTGTTGTTATTGGGGAACTAGCTTGGATAAAGAAAAACAGTCACAGTATTATTTTTCTGCATATATTTCTATTAATATTAATTGTTTCACCCACCTATCCGAACAAATAGTCTTATTTAACTGGAGTGTTCAATACATTAAAATCATATTTCTATAAGGAAATTGAAAATGCAGACTATACAAACTTAAAATAATAGAAAAATCTAGTCATGTGCTACTGTATATTTTTAAATGAAGTTTGCATCCAAGTATTTGTTTAAATTAGTTAAATAGTTGTAAAATATTAATTAAAATATGACTACCTCATTTCTACTTTTCCTTTACACTTTCTAAGCCCTCTTTTGGCCACCCTTATACCCATGCAAATTCATCGTCTCTTTATTTGGTAATTATTGCTACATACATATGCACATATATAATATATATAATTTGTATGTGCATATATATATCTCCTGCTGGATATGTTAAATGTTTCTTGTACATAAATCTATTTAGGCCTGAGCACATGGCATTTCACAGCCAATTAATTAAAGACTTATCCATGGGGAAGAAATTGCATCTCTTTCATCAGTAGTTAGGTACTTGTCACTCATTGTCTAGCACATTATATTTCCCCTTCTTACAATTCCATGTTTAGGTATTGTTTAGGTAGCTGTATTTTTGCCCTATCATGGGTATAGCTTCCCTGTAATTTCTAGGATATAGAATTTTATAGCAGACTTCACAGCCCTTTAGAATTTACAGTCTTTTTATCCATTCTTTAAGATAGTTTCTGACCTTAGGTGCAGTAGTTTTATTGTAGATGTATCTAGGGCTGGACTAACAAAGACTCTTTCTCTGTGTTTTGACCAGTCGTGATTTTTCTGCTGTTCTCTTCTAAAGAGAAGCTTCTTTGATAACTTAGGAGTATACTAATCTGTGGGAATAAAAATAAGCTTTAGATGAAGATAGAAATTATCCTGGTCCAGTAAAGTTTTTGTAGAAAGAGCTGCTCTAAGATTGATGACTTAATATCCCAGGGTGTTGGGACTAAAAAGGTGGGGGGGGGTCCCTGGGGAAGAGGGGGAAGGGGAAGACCTACACCCCGCCAGACTTCCACTTATTCTCTGGTCATTCAGACATGGGAGGGCTGCTATCTACCTTCCACTCATCCCTGGGTGGGCATCTAAGCCTCTGACCCACTCTTGGGGGGGGGGTGGCAAGGGGCAGCCCTACTTCGGAGCCCCAGGCTGCTTTGCTAAAGCCACTGGGGGTTATAGGAGAGAGAGATGAGGGATGAGAGGTTCCCAACACCAGTGAGAGTGAGTGCAATGGATCTTGATGAGCAGAGACTCTCTATGGTTTTAGGGCTTTGCTATAGAAAGGCAGGGAGAAAGAGAGAAGGGAGAGAGGGAGGGAGGGAGAGAGAGAGACAGAGACAGAGACAGAGAGACAGAGAGAGACACAGAGAGAGACAGAGAGACAGAAAAGGCTGAGAGAAAGAGAGTAAGAAGGAAAGAGGAGAGGAGAGGAGAGGAGAGGAGAGGGGAGGAGAGGAGAAGACAAAGAGAGAGGAGAGAAGAGGAGAAGACAAAGAGAGAGGAGAGAGATGGTGAGAGTGAAGGATAAGAGGTATGAGAGTAAGAAGTAAGAGAGAGAAGTAAGAGAGTGAGGTGGGGCTGAACAGTCTTTTTATGGTCTTTACTGTTGCTAGGTAACTGGGGAGAAGTTTAGCTTGAAGGTCAGAAGCTTGGACCATTGCCTATGTGACTTCTAGCCATGCTTCTCTTGTGGGGGCTATGGGAGAGCAGTAACTTAGGCAGGAGCCAGAGTTCCAGGAGTATGAGGGACTGCCTACCTGTCATATAGGGGAATTATCACCATTTCCGGGGTTCAGACCTCAGCTCAACTGGAGACAAGCCTGTATGTGCATATCCCAATTCCCCACACTAGGGTAGTTGACTATGTTACCAGTTGCATGCATGACCCCTTCTGTTGATTGGGCCTTAAAGCCAGTAGGTTAGCTGTTGGTTTCCACTATTATTTGAATACCACCATTATACCCTCACAACTATCTTGCAGAGTTTGTCAATATTGTGGTATCACAGCTTGTTAGACTCATTCATTGCATTTCCCCTTTGGCATCCTTGGTACTAGTTCTCATAGATGAAGCTTTTAGGTCAGATGTAGCACAAATATTTTGAGTACCTGTTGTTTTTAGCAACAGAGATTTATCTTCAACCTCTGGAAGGCAACTAATGTAACAGCTTTTTTTCTGATTGTTTTTAGAGAATTTCCTTTCATTCATTCCTCAAGATTTTCGTCTTTCTTCATATACATACGGATGTTTCTTAAAAGATTTCTATAGACATTCTCTAGTATTTATTGCAACTACTGTATATATGTACCTTTGAATGTGTTTAATGTTTCTTTTTCTAGTCAAAACTTAGATGATATGTAACTGGCTTCTTATTTTGCTTTGGGCATAAATTTATGCCATTGTTTAGCCTGCCTTGCTCATGTATCTTACTGTAGAATAGTATTCCAGTTTATGACTTTAAAGTGTTGGGTTTCATTTTTCTTTTTGTAAACTGTTGTTTTATTGATAGGCATTTAATGGTTTCGAACATTTCTATTACTTACAATGTCAGATTGTGTAAATGCTGTTTAGTGAGGCCCTTGCTACCAGAGACATTGTAGGAGGAAACATTTCCCAAGGAATAAATATATGTGTAATTTGTCTAGGTCTCAGCAGGCACACATCTATAGAAGCTATAGTATTTGCATTTTCATGAATGACACATGAAGCATTGTCAAATGTTTTTTGGTACTGATAGATGAGGAAGAAAAACCATATTTCTACTTTAACTTTTATATGTAAACTTAAATGTGAATTTTGAGAGTAAAATACCATTTGTATTTATTTTCTACTACCTATTCTGTATTTCTTATACTTAATTTGGTCTTTAGCTTCCTTTGTCTTCAGCTAAGAATATATTTTGAATGTAAGTTGTTTTTGTGATTTTATTTACTTTCATATTTTGCATTTTTAAAATTTCAATCCAACTTTTTTATTATTTACAATCACTTCAAGACAAAAGCAACATGAAATTTGGGATGCGACTAACTTTAATTTGATTTTTTTTTTTTTTTACTGAGCCATTAATATGTATCAAGTATCGATTTAGACAAAACAGGATAAATAAACTACATTATTTTCCTTTATTTTTCTTTTTTTCAATATATTTTATAATGTATGATACTGATATCCTATTCATGATAAAATAGTATTTCTGGGCTAGCATGTTCTCTCAACAGGTCAAAAAGCACATCCTGCCAAGTTTGAAGATGTAGGTTAAACTCTCATGACCCACATGTTGGAAGGGAAAAGGTAAATATCTCACATTGTTCTCTGATTTCCATACATGTCATGCTGTATTCAAGTATGCATGAAAAGACATAATCAACAAATAAATGACTATAAATAGAACAATATAATAATATCTTTTTGACCTGCTACATATAATAGTGAGTTGTGTGTCGGGAACTAGAAATAAAATCACAAACTCAATGAGTATTGAGATAGAACAAGTTTGCACAACACTCATATCTTAAAATACTAAACATGGAGTGGTTGTATTAAGAGATACCACTTTAGGGGAGTCAGTTAGATAATGATGACCAAACATTCTAAAATGGTGTTAATTCAGTTAAAAGAGTTCACATGTTAATTCAATGTTGTGCTGACATATTTAGAAGGTTTTATCTGTGACTGACAAATACCCAATAACAGCTAACAAATCTATTGCTATTTTGGTCTTGATATTAAGAAAATTGTGAGCACCCTCCCCTGGGTACTATTTTCTAGCCTACAGCTCCTCCTATACTCTCAAAGGTCACACCAGGAACAGTTAGTTACCTAGGCAGTTCCCTACTGTATGTTCTATGCCTGCTTCTCCCCTTAAAGCAGACACAGAATTCTTAAACTGTGTGTTATCCCATGGGCTCCATAATCAGTACCATAACTTTAGTAGGAGACATCTACTTTCCTGAAGGCTACACTGGACACAAAAGGCAATGTTTCCACTCAAATCCACAAAGATAATTTAGGCTTCAAAAATTCCCTGTGGAGACAAATTACTGAATATAAGACTCACTGGCAACAAGAACCACAGGCCACTCAGGAGAAAGAATGAGAGGAAACAGAAAACAATTGGGAAAAAGAGCACCCACTTTGTAAAGATACAATTAGAAACACCTAAACCTAAACCTAAAATAACTCCCAAGCCCAGATGTCTAGAATCCCACACAGGCACACAGTCAGCAATAACTAGGGCACTATGGCACCAGCAGAGCGCAGAATTCTGACTACAGCAAGCTCCTGATCTTCCAACACAGCTGAATTAGGAAAAGGTGATGTTACATGTAAAGAGAAGATGATAGAAGCCTTTAAAGAGAAAATAAATAAATATCTTAAAGAAATACAGGAAAATACAACCAAACAAATGAAAGAAATGAACGAAACTGCTCAATACCTGAAAATGGAAACAGAACAAATAAAGAAAACAGAAATTGAGGCAATCCTAGAGATGGAAATCCTAGATAAGCCAACAGGAACTACAGAAGCATCACTACCTGAATGCAAGAGATGAAAGAGTGAATCTCAGGCATAAAGACACAATAAAAGAAGTCAATCCATCAGTAAAAGAAAATGATAAATCTAAAATCTTCCTGACACAAAACATTTGAGAAATCTGGGAAACTATGAGAAGACCAAACTCAAGAATAATAGAAATAAAAGCAGGAAACAATTCCCAGGTCAACGGTCTAGAAAATATTTTCAACATATAATAAAATTTCCATAACCTAAAGAAAGAAATACCTATAAATATACAAGAATCTTATAGAACACTAAGTAGTTTGGACCAGAAAAGAAAATACCCTTGCCACATGATAATAAAAGCACTAAATGTACATAACAAAGAAAGAATAGTAAAAGCTACAAGGGGAAAGGGCCAAGTAGGACATAAAAGCAGACCTGTTAGAATTAAACCTAAATTCTTAACAGAGACTCTAAAAGCCAGAAGGGACAGGGCAGATGTTTCGCCAACTCTAAGATACTGCAGAAGTCACAGAAGACTATTTTACCTGGCAATACTTTCAGTAGCCATAGATGGAGAAAACAAAATATTATATTCCATGATAAAAAACATTTATTCATAAATTCAGCTGTACAAAGATGCAAGAAGAGAAATTCTAATCCAAGGAGGTTAAATACACCTAAAAAGTCATAGTGAATAAATAATTTCATAAAAAAAAATTCCAAAAGAAGGGAAATATACACACACACACCATCATCAACATCAAAATAATCAGAATTAACAACCATTGGTCCTTAATATCTCTCAGCATCAATGGATTTATCTCACCAATAAAACAAGTATAGGGTAACAGAATGGGTGTAAAAACAGGATCTATACTTCTACTGCATACAAGAAAACATACTTCAACATCAAAGATAGACATTTCCTCAATATTAATGGTTAGAAAAAATGTTTTTTTCCAGTTTGTTTGTTTTCTTAAGCAAACAGACCCAAGAAGCAAGCTGGAATAGCCATTTCATTCTACTATATAACAAAATGAAATTTCAACCATAATAAGTCAGAAAATGTGGGGAAGGACACTCAAACTCATTAAAGGAAAAAAAAATAAATGATGACATCTCATGTCTGAATGCCTATGCCCCAAGTGCAAAGGCACACACAATTGTAAAGGAAATATAACTAAAGCTTAAATCATACATCAAACCCACAAATTAATAGTGGGATACTTCAACACCTTACTGTCAGCAATGGACAAGTCATCTAAACAGAAACTAAACAGAAAAATACTGGAACTAACTGATGTTGTGAATCAAAGAGGCCTAACAGATATCTACAAAATATTTTATCCAAGCACAAATGAATTTACTTTCTCCCCAGCACCTCACAGGAACTTCTCAAAAATTGACAATGTTGGCCTCAACAGATACAAAAAGTTTAAATAATCTTCTGTAGACAGAAGAACAACAGAAACAACAAAAGGCCTGCAAACTCATGGAACCTAAACAACTCTCTACTCAATGTCCACTAGGTCAGAGTAGAAATGAAGAATTAAATAAAAGAATGAACGTCCATATGCAAACTTATGGGAAATTAAAAAAATCAGAGCTAAGAGGAAAGTTCATAGCACTAAATGCCTTCTTTAAAAAAAATTAAGAAATCTCATACTAGCATCTTAACTATACACTTGACTTTTAACAAAGAAGACAGTGTTATACAGTGGAAAAAAGAAATCATCTTCAACAAATGGTGCTGGTTTAATTGGCTGTCTGCATGTAAAATAATGCAAATATATACATATCTCTCACCCTGTAAGAAAGTTAAGACCAACTGGAAAAAAAGAATCCAACATAAAACCATATGCACTAATCCTGATAGAAGAGAATGTGGAAAGAAGCCTTGCATTCATTGGCACAGTAGTCAACTTCATGAATAGAGCACATATAGCTTATGCATTAAGATCAACAAGTAATAAGTGGGACCTTAAAAATAAAAAAATCCTGTAAGACAAAGTAGGGAAAAGCCTTGAAGATATGGGCACTGGGGAAAAATTCCTGAATAGGACAGCAGTAGCTTCTGCTATAAGATCAAGAATTGACAAATTGCAACCTAATAAAGTCCAAAGCTTCTGTAAGGCAAAAGATACTGTTAATAAGACAAAATGGCCACCAACATATTGGGAAAGGATCTTTACGAATCCTAAATCAGATAGGGGACTAATATCTAATATATATAAAGAACTCAAGAAGGTAGACTCTGGAAAATTGAATAACCCCATTAAAAAAATGGAGCACAGAACTAAACAAAGAATTCTTAACTGAGGAATACCAAATGGCTGAGAAGCACCTGAAAAAATGTTCAACATCCTTAATCATCAGGGAAATGCAAATCAAAACAACCCTGAGATTCCACCTCACACCAGTCAGAATGGCTAAATCAAAAATTCAGGTGACAGCAGATGCTGGCTTGGATGTGGAGAAAGAGGAACAGTCCTCCATTGCTGGTGGGATTGCAAGCTTGTACAACCACTCTGGAAATCAGTCTGGTGGTTCCTCAGAAAATTGGACATAGTATTACCAGAGGATCCTGCAATACCTCTCCTGGGTATATATACAGAAGATGCTCCAATTGGTAATAAGGATACATATTCCACTATGTTCATAGCAGCCTTATTTATAATAGCCAGAAGCTGGAAAGAACCCAGATGTCACTCAACAGAGGAATAGATACAGAAATTGTGGTACATTTACACAATGGAGTACTACACAGCTACTAAAAACAATGAATTTATTAAATCCTAATGGATGGACCTGGAGGGTATCATCCTGAGTGAGGTAACCCAATCACAAAAGAACTCACATAACATGTACTCACATAACTAGTACTCATGTACTAGCCCAGAAACTTATTTACCCAAGATACAATTTGAAAAACACATGAAACTCAAGAAGAATGAAGACCAAAGTGTGGACACTTCGCCCCTCCTTAGAATTAGGAACAAATCACACATTGAAGGAGTTACAGATATCTCATGTGGAGCTGAGACAAAAGGATGATCTAAACAGCGACTGCTGCAGCTGGGGATTCATCCCATAATTAGCCACCAAACACAGACACTATTGCATATGCCAGCAAGATTTTGATGAAAGGGCCCTGATATAGCTGTCTCTTCTGAGGCTATGCCTGTGCCTGGAAAACACAGAAGTGGATGCTCACAGTCAGCTATTAGATGGAACACAGGGTTCCCAATGGAGGATCTAGAGAAAGTACCCAAAGAGCTGAAGGGGTCTCCAACCCTATAGTTGGAAGAACAATATAATCTAACCCGTGCCCCCAGAGCTCATATCTCTAGCTGCATATGTAGCAGAAGATAGCCTAGTGGGCCATCATTGGTAAGAAAGGCTCCTTGGTCATGCAAACTTTATATGCCCCAGTACAGGGGAATGCCAGGGCCAAGATGTGGGAGTGGGTGGGTAGGGGATCAGGGCAGGGGATAGGGGAGGGTATAGGGAACTTTCAGGATAACATTTGAAATGTAAATGAAGAAAATATCTAATAAAAATTGAAAAAAAAAGACAAAGGCCACTGAAACAGATAAAATGGTAGATGGAAAATGGAAAATGACCTTCATCAACCCTACATCCAAGAGAGAAATGATATACAATATATATATATATATAACTCAAGAAACTAGACACAAATAAACCAAACAAAATACAAAATGGAGTACATATCTAAACAGAGAATTCTCTGCAGAGGAATCTCTATTGGCCAAGGAGAACTTAAAGAACTGTTCAGCATTATTACCTATCAAGGAATGCAAGTCAGAATGACTTTGAGATTTCATTTTACACCTGTCAGAATGGCTAAGATCAAAAACTCTAATGACACTTATTTAGTGACACAATGGAGTACTACTCAGCTATTAAAAACAATAAATATATGAAATTCCTAGGCAAATGGATGGATCTNATTGAAAGAGTTAAAGAGATCATGTGTGAAGCTGATTCCAAAGGATGGACCCAACGACTGTGGCTGCCAGGGATCCATCCCACAATCAGCCACCAAACATAGACACTATAGCATATGCCAGCAAGATGGTGCTGAAAGGGCCCGGATATAGCTGTCTCGGGGGAAAATATACCAATGCCTGGCAAACATGGAGGTGGAAGCTCACAGTCAGTTATTAGATGGAACACAGGGTTCCCAAGGAAGAAGGAGCTAGAGAAAGTACCCAAGGAGCTGAAGGGGTCTTCAACCCTCTAGGTGGAAGAATAACCCTGAACTAACTAGTACTCCCTGAGCTCATGTCTCTAGCTGCATATATAGAAGAGGATGGCCTAGTTGGCCATCAGTGGGAAGAGAGGCCCCTTGGTCATGCAGAATTTATATGCCCCAATACAGGGGAACGCCAGGGCCAAGAAGTGGGAGCGGATGGGTATGGGAGCAGGGCCGGGAGGGGGGAGGGTATAGGGAACTTTCTGGATAACACTTGAAATGTAAATGAAGAAAATATCTAATAAAAGTTGAAAAAAAAAAGAAGTGGATGTCAAGCAAGGAAAAATCTTCTGATTGCTAATGAGAGTGCATATATATACAATCACTTTGGAAATCAATCTGGCAGTTTCTCAGAAAATTGGAAATAGATCCACTTCAAAATCTAGTTCATAAGCACATACCCTAAGGAGGTTCCACCACACTACAAGGACACTTCCTCAACTTTGTTCATAGCAGCTTTGTTCACAATGGTCCGAAAATGGAAACAACCTAGATGTCCCTCAACCTAAGGCTGGATAAAGAAAATGTGGTATATTTACACAATAGTGTATTAATTGGCTATGAGAAATAATGACATGAATTTTCCAGTCTAGTGGGTAGACCTAGAAAAGATCTTCCTGAGTGAGATAAATCAGACATAGAAAGACAACTATGGTATATACGTAAGAGGATATTTGCCATAAAATGAAGTATAGCCATGCTGTAATCCATTGACCCAAAGGAAACTAACAAGGAAGGCCATGTAAATCTCACGGAAAAGGGGTAAAACAATAGATACTATGGTTTTATTTGAATGGTGGAGGATACTGCACTGGTATTAGAGCAGGAATGGGAACAGGAAGGATCAGGTTGTGGGAGGATGGAGCTAGAGAGTACTGGGAGAGACAACTAGAGTGGTTGAGGGAATCTCTAGGGTGAGCTAGAAACCGTGGCATGGAAACTCCCAGGAATCTATGATGGTAACCCTAGCTAAGACTCCTACTACTTGGAGATATGGAGCATGATCCAGCCATCTCGTGGCAAGGCTTACAATGGACGGATTGTGACACAAACTTTGCCATAAGACCTTCAACCTACAATCTGTCCTGCCTACAAGATGTGCAGGAGTAATGCTGGAACTGAAATTGAGAAAATAGCTAACCAATAACTAACTCAGACTGATATCGATGAGATGAGAGGGAGCCCATGTTTGAAACTGTTAATGATATTATGCTATACTTATAGACAGGAGTTTAGCATAATCATCATCAGAGAGGTTTTATCCAGAAATTTATGGGAACAGATGCAGAGACCTACAGGCAGAGCTTGAGGAATTCTGTGGAAAAGTAGGAAGGAGGTAGGAGGTAGCGGGGTCAAGGACACCTCAAGAATACTGAAAATCAACTAACCTGAGCACTTTACCAATCTGCTGTCCTCCACTGAAATTGTTCCATCCCATAATCGGCCACCAAACCCAGACACTACTGCATATGCCAGCAAGATTTTGCTGAAAGGACCCCCGATATACCTATCTCGAATGAGGCTATGCCAGTGCCTGGCAAACACAGACAGGAATGCTCAGTCATCTCTAGGATGGAACACAGAGCCCCCAATGGAGGAGCTATAGAAATTCCCTAAAAAGTTAAAGGGGTCTACAACCCTTTAGGTGGAACAACAATATGAACTAATCAGTACCCCCCAGAGCTAGTGTCTCTAGATGCATATGTAGCAGAAGATGGCCTAGTTGGCCATCACTGAGAAGAGAGGCCCCTTGGTCTTACAAACTTTATATGCCCCAGTACAGGGGAAAGCCAGGGCCAGGAAGTGGGAGTGGGCGGGTGGGGGAGCAGGGCGGGGGTACTGTATAGGGAACTTTCGGGATAGCATTTGAAATGAAATATAAATAAAGAAAATATCTTTAAAAAAAAAAACAAAACAAAAACAAAAACAGCCAGTGGTGAGCCATTGCAATGAGTGCAGTGCAGTGGAGTTGAATTCTTTCTTGAATTCATTGGAGGACAGCAGAGGAAGTTGAAGTCAGAGATTAAGAAGGAGCCAAAAGATTAGAACAATTTGCCAGAGCTAATTTGAGACCAAACAGAGAAACACAGTAAGAAGCTGAGAGAAACCAGAGAGAATCAGTTAACATGGAAAGGCGTTTGGGCCAGAACAGCTGAGCTGAGCCAGCCAGCCAGAGTTCAGAAAGAACTAGAAAGTGTGAGCTTACTCAGCAGTAAATCTCCTGGATGACAAGTGCATTACATGAGTAAAAGTTAATTTTCCACTGCCCTAGAGATTTATGTCCCTAGTGTCACTGCACTGGAGAGGTTGACTTTCCCTCTCTACAAGCCGGCATAAATGGCAGGTGTCAACTTTTACCCTAGTGCCTAGGTATTCACTCATTCCTTTTTAATTAAAAAATGAAATACAATAAGGTAAAGCCAACACTATCACACCAAAATTGCTCAGGGAAAAAAAAAAAAAACAACAGAAGAAAAAGAGGTGGCAGAAGAAACAGAGACTCATTCATCTGCACACTCATGAATACCATAAAACATTAAATTAGAAGCCATAATATAAGCACAGAGGAACTGGTACAGACATGTGCATATCCTGTGTGTGGTGCTTGAGAGTACTGTGCAAGTTCATATGAATCTTTTTTTATATTAACTTAGAGGACCTTTATTTTATAGGTGTCTCCCATCCCTTTATATCCTTTGTGATTATTCTTCTGTTCAGTTCCCAGAGCTCTGAGCAGGATGCATGGGGTGGTGGTATAACTGAAACATCCAATTTAGGGTTGAATGTTCCAAAGTTCCTCACTCTCTACATAAATTATTCCTGACTGTAGATCTGTGTAGTAATTCCTATCTGCTCCAGGAAGACTCTTGTCTGATGGTGGCTGAACATGGCATTGATCTGTGAGTATAGGAGAATATCATTTGGAGTCATTTTATCACAGCATACTTTTCTTTTCTTAGACCAGTGTTACTTGGTTTTAACATAACCCCCTGGATTATTTTTCCTTGATTTCTTGGTCACCCAAGCAATGTCCACTATAAATTATGTCTCGTAGAGTGAATTTAAGTCAAGTCAGTTATTGATTGCTGACTCCCACAAGATTTGTGCCACCATTACCCTATCATATCTTGCAGGTAGTACACTACTGAAATGAAGGATTTGTGGCTGGGTTGGTGTTTGCTTCTCTTTTTATGGACTAAAATGTGCCTTGCTGTATCAAAGACACTGGAACATAGGAGTGAACGTTTTCTGTAGGCACAAGCTAGACTTCTCCCTTTTCACTGAATTATGTGGGTGTTGTCTTCATCAGTGGAGCTTGATGTCAGTTTGTAGAGAGTATGCAGTCTGGGCAACAATCTAAGTAGTTTGGGGAATTTCCATTTGACTCCTTTGGCCAACGACTCAATTAGATGTAAACCAGTACTGGATACTTCATTTGAAGACAAGAGATGATCTATTAGGGCTTGTCTCCCATACTATTAGGCAATTTTATTTAGATAACCTATGTGTGTGTGTGTGTGTGTGTGTGTGTGTGTGTGTGTGTGTAAGTTTATACTGTGTTAGTTCCCCAAAGACTCACACGAGCCTTAATTTTAGCTGACGTGCCTTCCCTGTATTTCCCACCACAATTCCTCTTGTTTCCCACGCCCCACTTGCTCCTCCCCGTCTATCCCTCATCCCATCCATTTTTATCTAATATGCTTTCATTGTTCATTAATTAATGTATTTATTTACTTAGCATCCCAACAGCTGCCTCTGTCCTCCTCAGTTGCCCTTCCCACAGCTCCTCCTCCAATACCCCCACCCCTTCTCCTCTAGTATCTTTTGTTAACATGATCTATTGGTTCCGTCTAGTATCTTATTTTATATCAACATTCTGTGGTTTTATGATATGTAGCTTGGTTATTGTGAGGCACGTCAGCTGTGTGCCAGGGAGCAGTGTGTGAGGTCGAGATATGTCCAATCACTGAAAAAAAATTCATTTTGAGGCCAAATTATAGGTTCAAATACCTATAAGGAGATGTTCCCGAAGTACTGGGAATTTCTCTTCATGAAAATGAAGCATTCCCAGCACCTAGGCATGAGCCAATACTGTAATTCACCCAGAAATCCCAGAGTCACTCCCTAAGGCTAATATAGCCCTTGTTACCTTGTAAGAAGAGAGACTGTTTCACTGAAAACTGATTCAGAGAAGGTTATGTCTCCCCAGATTCACCATCACACAAGGTTCTTCAGAACTGGGTGCTCAATGTACCTGAGTACCAGAGAGCAAAAGCAGAAGCAGGCCAGCAGTCTATCATTGCCTTAACAGCTAATACCCACAGAGAAGCAAATGTATACTGCATCTATATTTATGGGCCTAGGAATCCAAACTCAGTTTTTTTTTTTTTTTTATTTCTCTCCATTCGTTTGCAAATTTCAAGTCCTCACACAGTCTCTTTCTGTCTCTGTCTCTCTGTCTCTCTCTATCTCTCCCTCTCTGTGTCTCTGTCTCTGTCTCTCTGTCTCTGTCTCTGTCTCTCTCTCTGTGTGTATGTGTGTGTGTATTTGTGTGTGTGTGTGTGTGTGTGTGTGTGTGTGTGTGTGTGGCTGACCAGTACTCCATTGTGTTCCACACTTTCTTTATCCATTCTTCTCTTAAGGGATAAAAAAATTCTTTCCAATTTCTGTTTATTAGTAATAGAGCAGCAATGAACATGGTTGAATGAGTAGCTTATGGTAAGATAAGACATCCTTTGAGTCTATGACCAAGACGAGTGTAGCTGGGTCTTGAGGTAGGTCAATTCCCGCCTTCTCGATGAACCACCAGCGTCATTTCCACAGTGTCTGTATGTGTTTTCTCTGCCACCAGTGACATATAAATGTGCCTTTTAGTCCACATCCTCACCAGTATTATCTGTCACTTGTTTTGTTGGTCTCAGCCATTAGAAAGATGGAAGATGAAATCTCGAAGTAGTTTTAATTTTTTGTTTTGTTTTGTTTTTTGTTTTTTGTTTTTCGAGACAGGGTTTCTCTGTGTAGCCCTGGCTGTCCTGGAACTCACTTTGTAGACCAGGCTGGCCTCGAACTTAGAAATCTGCCTGCCTCTGCCTCCTGAGTGCTGGGATTAAAGGTGTGCACCACCACTCCTGGCTAGTAGTTTTAATTTTAATTTTCCTGATCGTTAAGGATGTCAAACATTTCTTTGTAAAGATTACCAACATTTTTATCATCTCAATAGATGTGAAAAGGCCACTGTCAAACTACAATATATCTCCTTGATAAAAGTTTTATAGACCCATTAATTGCATCCTATTAGGCTTTTTACAATTATTAATTAGTTTTTCCATATCCTAATTTGAATCAAATAGGACAACTCTCATTTTAATCTGCTTATAACGTTTATTTCCAATATAGTAAACAAAACAAGATAAAAGCATCAACAAATTAGAAAAAAAAATGTTCTGGAGCAATTAAGGATACAAGGGACACATCTCAACACACTAACCGCAATATACAGCAAACATATAGCCAACAAAAACTTAAGGAGAAACTCAAAGCAATTACACTAAAATAAGAAACAAGACAATGCTTCCCACTCTCTCCATATATAGTGAACATCATACTTGAATTCTTAGCTAGAGCAATATGACAATGAGTTCAAGGGTATGTAAATTAGAATGGAATAAAGCACTGTATCATTATTTTCAGATATGATATGATAGTATTCACAAGTGACACCAAAATTTCACCAGAGAACTCCTATAGCTAGTAAGCACTTTGAGAAATGTAGCTGTGTACACAATTAAATCACAAAAATGCATTAACGCTGGAACACAGAAATGGCAAATGGTCTGAGGAAGAATCCAGGCAAATGAAACTTATATAATAGCCTCACCTAATATAAAATATCTTCCATCTGCTTTAGGCAAGCAAGTGAAAAACTTCAATGATACACACATTGTTATTTTTCATAAACTTTGAGGTTGTGGTATGTGCTATAACAGATCTACACATGAAGGGAATATCATTTGTAGAGATACTTAATCAGCATTATAAAAATACTGGCCAGGCATGGTGGCACACGCCTTTAATCCCAGCACTCGGAGGCAGAGGTAGGCAGATTTCTGAGTTCAAGGCCAGCCTGGTCTACAAAGTGAGTTCCAGGACAGCCAGGGCTATACCGAGAAACCCTGCCTCAAAAAGCCATAAATAAATAAATAAATAAATAAATAAATAAATAAATAAATAAAATACATGATACGTTATTCAATACTGTGTCAGAGAAACAATATCTTTCAGATAAAAGGCCAAACATGACAAAATTTACTCCTGGTGTCTCTGCCATTAGGAATTTAGAAAAAAAATGTTAGAAAATTTCTGCCAAGACCCATGTTAGTGAAAGATAGACAAATTTCATAGAGCACCTTCTGACAACTATACACAGTGGATTTTGAAACAACAAACAACAACTGTAAGTAAGACCCTTTCTTCTTAAAGATATCTTTTTAAATTAGAGTTAGTATTATACCTATGTGCACTGTATTTCACCAGTAGCTTGGCAGCACATTTGCAAGCTCTAGAACAAATGGAACCAAAGTCACCTAAGAGGAGTAGACGGCAGGAAATAATCAAACTCAGGGGTGAAATCAACCATGTGGAAATAAAAAGAACTATCCAAAGAATCAATCAAACCAGGAGCTGGTTCTTTGAAAAAGTCAACAAGATAGACAAACCCTTGGCCAGACTCACTAGAGGGCACAGGGATAGCATCCAAATCAACAAAATCAGAAGATGGAAGGATTTCCCATGCTCATGGATTGGCAGAATCAATATAGTAAAAATGGCTATCGTGCCAAAAGCTATCTACAGATTCAATGCAATCCCCATCAAAATTCCAACTCAATTCTTCAAGGATCTAGAAAAGACAATTAGCAAGTTCATCTGGAATAACAAAAAATCGAGACTAGCGAAAACTCTTCTCAACAATAAAAGAACCTCTGGTGGAATCACCATGCCTGACCTCAAGCTGTACTACAGAGCAATCTTAACAAAAACTGCATGGTACTGGTACAGCAACAGACAGGTAGATCAATGGAATAGGATCGAAGACCCAGAAATGAGTCCACACACCTATGCTCACCTGATCTTTGACAAGGGAGCTAAAACTATCCAGTGGAAAAAAGACAGCCTTTTCAACAAATGGTGCTGGCACAACTGGCAGCTATCATGTAGAAGACTGGGAAT
>LR751041.1:0-56990 GCA_902729485.2 Mus minutoides
TTTTTTTTTTTTTTTAAGAATATCCACACAGTTTCACCTATGGGAAGCCTCACTTTATATTCTCACCAGCAGCACTGATATGAAATTGGCAAACTCCCAGAGCATTCAACCTGTCAATCTTGAACCAAAAATATAGAATGTGCAAAAACTGCAACAGTAACAAAAATTTCTCAGGAAGAAAAAGGTTCATGAACTCTTCTGTTCCCTGGGCTTCCTCTTGCTTTCTGTCTTTATTTTCACTTCAGTTTTCAAAGCAACCACAGTGGTCTTTGTATTTTCTATTTGCCTGGCTCAAGTGACTTCTGCTGTCTTAGGATTTTCTTTTCGGAAAGGTAGTCTTTACTGATGATTCAATCTCACATACCTATATGTGTTTTGTATATTTTTTCATCCAGTCTTGGTAGATTGTATATTTTGAGAACTTAACATTTTTGAATATACTATTCAAGCTGTTAATTCTTCCCCACAATATTGTCATACAACCCTATTTCAATAAGCCAGAGGGTGATGTTATCCTTTCAAGTCTGAACTTAGTTTTTTGAGTCTTATGATTCTTAATTAATCTACATAGAGGTTTGCCAATTTGGTTGATCTGCTCAAAGAACTAACTGTTGTTGATTTTACATTTATTTTTTCCCCTCTGTTTGGTGTAAGTCTGCTGACATCTTCATTATTTCCCTCCTTGATGAGCTCTTTCCTTACCTGTTTTTTAAAGCCTGGAGTTATGAATCTTCTTTAGACCTTGGGGGATATTTGTGTATTTTCTTGCACTTTTGTATATCATTCCATGGATGGCCAGTCAAGTTTACCATGAGAAATCATCTGGCAACCTTGATGGTCATCATGTTTCCAAACATCAGAGAGCATTCCTTTCCTTTTTCCTTTTCCTTTTCTCTGGCTTTGTGTGTAAGACATCTATATCAATGGGGATAAATTCTCTAAATTAATCCAACTTGGAATTCACTGGACTTCATACATTTGTATATGCATTTTGGGAAATTTTTGGTAAGCATTAATGACTTTCAAGAAATGGTCTGAAAGTTCATACACACACACACACGCAGGCACACACACACATATGTGTGTGTGTGCCTGTGTGTGTGTGTGTGTGTGTGTGTGTATATATATATATATATATATATATATATATATATATATATATATATATATATATTATGATGGTTCATAAACCTCTTAGGTTCTGTTCACTCTTATTCATTCAATTTTCATTTTCATACAAAGTGCAAATCTAAGATGATCTGTCCCATCAGCTTATCCTTCTGTACTCTACTTCTGAACGCATCCACAGATGCGTTCAACTTAGGACTAGTGAGCCTAATAATTCCAGACATTTTTTTTCACTAAATTTGATTTCTTAGAAGGCATCCTCAGTTTGTTCATACATAAGCTTCTATTTATCTTCTGCTTCTCATAATAATTAATGGCATGAACTCTTCAAGGGAAGCCAGAAGCTCCTTTCTCCATCTAGGAAAATATAGTGCAATGCTTCCAAATAAGGGTGTTCTAGTAGCTTGATAAGCTGAATGGTATAGACAACAATTCTAGGTACACAGGCAATACACACAATGTTATACTGTGAACAACATCACCATTTTTCTGGCTGTACAATCACTGCATTGACTCAGAATGTGTGTCAACAGTTGGGTGTGTTCATAAAAAGCCCACAATGATTTTTGTTGAAATTGCTATATTGTTATGTTAGTAAGCTGCTTTTGAAAATTGCAGCAGGTGCTGTACATCAACCAAAAAAAAAATGAATGTCATTCCTTTTAATGTCTGTATCCCACCCATCTCTTCAGTGAAGAGTCTGTATTCAGCGAAGCAGTCTTAGAGAATCTAGAAGCTGCCTTGCCATTTTCAACAATAAAATAAAAAAATAAAACCTCAGCAAACTATGAAAAGAAAAGAAAAGAAAACAAAACAAAACAACAACAACAACAAAACACTCACTAAGTGTATGCATCTCTCAAAGTTTGAAGAGCATGCTTTTAAAGTAAAAATCTGCAGGATGTTAATTAATTCCTATTATCTGAGATGATGGGGTGGGCGGGCAGAGAAGGAAAAACAGCCTGGCTTTTATCATTCCATACAAGACCCTCTAAAAAAAAAAGCAATGAATGTATTCCCCAAAAGTGTCAATGGTTCTCTGAAATGAATCTGTAGAGTAACAATGTGCATTGTTTGGAAAGGACACTTAAAGGGAAAGTATCTTCAGATGGAGATGGAACTAAAGAGCCTCCTTGATAAGGTCTCACTCCTCTGTCTTTTCTCTTTTCCTTTCTGCCTCTCTTTCTAACATTTTCTCTAGTCATCTATAGAGAGAATATCTCGTGTATTGTATGGATGCATACAATACATGACATACCTGACAATTAAAAAAAAAATCTGTGGTATATATAGGAAAGTAACAGGTAGGACAGACACCCAAACCAGACACTATTGTGGATGCCAAGAAGTGCTTGCTGACAGGGGCCTTTTATAGCTGTCTCCTGAGAGGCTCTATTAGAGCCTGACAAATACAGATACGGATGCTCACAGCCAACCATTGTACTGAGAACAGGGACCCCAATGGAGGAGTTAGAGAAAGGACTGAAAGAGCTGAAGGAGTTTGCAACTCCACAGGAAGAACAACAATATCAACCACCCAGCACCCCCCCCCCGAACTCCCAGGGACTAAATCACTAACCATAGAGTACACTTGGAGGGACCCATGGCTTCAGCTGTATATGTAGCAGAAGATAGCTTTATCTGGCATCCATGAGAGGAGAGGCCTTTGGTCCCATGAAGGCTCGATGCCTTAGTGTAGGGGTATATCAGGGCAGTGAGGCAGGAGTGGGTGGGTGGGTGGAGTAGCACCCTCATAGAAGCGGGAGGAGGGAGGATGGGATAGGGGGTTTGCAGAGGGGAAACCAGAAAAGGGGAAAACATTTTAAATGTAAATAAATAAAATATCCAATTAAAAAAAAAGTATTCTGAGATAGAGTGAGACAGGAGATTCACCCAGGGGGATATGACAAGACAAACACACGATACCAGAGCATAGATAACCAGTTATATGACAAAATGTAGATTAGAATAAATGGTTAATTTATGATCTAGGCAGAGAAGAGTTCATCTATATGGCCAAGATATTTGTAAATATATTTTGAGTACAAGTCTTCTTTCTGGGAGCATGGTATTGGGAGAAAATGAAACCAGACCAAACTACTACAATCATCAGTAACTTCGCTCCTCATTATCACTTATATCTGTCAGAAGCTGCTTTTCTAGAAAATGAATCTCACCATTTGACAAACTTATTTTATGAGCTTCTCTTCCTGTAGTTCTACATTGTAATTCGGCTGATATATGACTAGCACACATCTCATATCTGGACTAAAGATACATAGAACAAATTGTTTTAAAGCTTCATTATTGACTCCCAAATATCTGTTACCTTTTTTCTGAGTCTTTTTACAATTAATTCTCTTATAGACTTGAAAAGACTATAATTGTTATTGTTGTCTTTATTCTTGTAAATTGTTATAAGAATAAAGACAATAATACAAACTACTATTGTTGTTGTTGTTATCACGGTAATTTGATTCTATCTCCAGGATTCACATTTGATTTTTGAATCTTCATTGGCACAGGTGCAACCCCTCACTAGGCAGAGGGATAACCATTTGGTGATTCTCTACAGAATGAATCAACTGTAATTTTGATCCAAACTTCAAAAAACATGCAATCTTCCATTGTTAATATAATACTCTGAATTTGAGTTTCCTCTAAATTTAAGATATCAACATGTCTGTGGGGAGAGATGAGGTATATCAGTAACAAAAAACACCTATGTAGATAATGTATCTTACAGGGAATACTGTATTTGGATTGGTCCAGTGGGTGGACATTGAGAAATGCCTTCAGGATGTTTTCTAAATAGTAGATGGTTGAGAAGCAATCAGATACCAAGAGGGTTTTCAGCAAGTATGGGCAGAATGTCAAAAGTCAGAATCCTTGAGGATTTAAAGGATCAAGACGGAAAGACTGTGGTCCTGGGAGACTGTGCAGGACAGAAACCCACCAGAGGGTGGGGTTACAGGATATACAAGCATGCCCACTGGTAGGAGATAAAGGGCTAAAGATTCCAGAGCTGAACTCATGAGTGTGACCAGAGGACCCTGAGTTTTAGCAGCGTGGCACAGGGCTGTTCCACCCAGTTGGGACTAGACAGCATTGGCAACTGCCTTGAGGTTTTATGCCGTGGGTGTGAAGCATCGTTAGGTGTTCATCTGCTGCTGGTGCTCTTTCTCCTAGGGATGTAAAAGCTTTGTCTTCTCATCAACGTACTACTGAATCTTGCACTGGATCTCTGGACATGTTGATACCTTAAATCAACATAGCCAACATTGTTAAATAAGGATTTTTTTTGAATACTTATGATTTGCAAATCCGATTTCATATTATCCTTGTACTTTCTGGTGAGAGGAGGAAATTAAAGCCTGGGATGGGTCTGCCACTTCTCAAATCTACCCAGGTTCTAAGCAACCAAACCAGAGCTCTCTTTCAAATGCATCTGACTTAAAACACTCAACGGGTCCCACTAATCTCCCTGATTTTCACTGGGTGATATTTTTACCATGAATATTAATAATCAATTAACTGTAATAATTACTGAAGAACCATTTAAAAGGGGGTCAGAAAGCCTGAGGCATATTTTTAATTATGTGTCTTGACAGCACAAAGGAATTGAAGTTTTACATCTCAAAGGCAGGTTTCAGAGAAGCCAAAGGGAGGAGCCTCAACTGAGCTAAAAGCAGCACATGTATGTTGGTTCCCTGACCCTAGAGTGTCTCTGGTCAAGTCTGAAAGGGCAGAACTACAAACTGAGGTCAAGGCTTGGGGCAATTTCCTTAGTGGAATGGGATAAAAACATTCAGCTGGTCCTATGTTGCATTCCTTGGCATTCAAAGATGAAGGGAAAACATCATCAGTTGAGGCCTATTATTTACTTATTTTTTCCACCATAAAGACAAAATAAATCAGGGCGAAATCACACTGGTACTGCTCAGTGATGTGATCTTCTAATAGGAAGTGTAAGAACTAACATGCACCCCGGCACATGCATCTGTGCGCTCTCTCTCTCTCTCTCTCTCTCTCTCTCTCTCTCTCTCTCTCTCTCTCTCTCTCTCTCTGGAGTCACTGACAAGGTCAGATAGCCAGAGGAACAGCTGGAATCCTGCTCCACCTCACACATAACTCATAGCCCATGGCACAGCTCATACTCACTCTAGCTGCAAAGGTCTGCCCATTAGCTCCACCCTGAACCTAACATCTGTCAGTATTTCTAGCCAAATTCTCAGTCGTGATGTCTCCTAATACCAGGTTCCATCTGCCTTTTGAAATGCTGCTCAGCTTCAGCTCTATAAGATACTTTGTTTGCTCAAAACATTCTTCATTGCAGTTTTATGTACTTGGGGTTTCTATGCAGCACAAATTTTGAGTTCTTTGTCCTTGACTATCACTGTCTCCTTTGTACTTATCTTTCTGCCTGATATATACAGGTGATTGGTAGATGTGTATGGCTTGAAGAAAAGAGAGAAAACTGGGAAAGAAGGGAGGGAGGAAATATATTCTGCCTAGCAGTTAATTCTTAGAGAGCAAAATGATATGGAACTCAATGAGACGAGTAGATAACTCACTGGAGTTGTTTAGGAGCTTGAGCACGGGTGTGGGCTAGGCCTAGATGCCCATTTGGTTTTTTTTTTTTTTTTCCACCAATCTAAGGCCATTCATGTTTATTTAACTCTCTCTCCCTCTCTCTCTCTCTCTCTCTCTCTCTCTCTCTCTCTTTCTTCTCATTCTCCTCTCCTTTCCTCCTTTAAGCCCATCTCCTCTCTCATTTCTCCTCTCTCATTTCTCCTCCCTTCATTCTTGCCCACGTCCTTGCACTTTTACTGAGCTAATGGGATCAGAATACTCCCCTTAGCTATGCTGAAGAGTCAATTAGAATGCCACAAGTCTGAGGCACCTGCTGATATTCAGCAAGGCATTTCCCCAGCACTTCAAACCCCACAGTTCATTCTATTCCTGGATATGTTTCAGCACCTTTCTTGCATAATTGTCTGTTCCCAAAACAATCTGTCAGGTCTTTCTGTGTCACTTGTTTTCTGGACAATGCCCACACATACACAGACATTTCCAACTCAATGCTGCGGTTTTTAAAGGGGGTGATGGAGGGCTGATGATGACTATTTTTCACAATAAAACTGGTCCAAGTGTCACCGATAATTTCTCACATGTAACCTCACCCTGCCTTTCAGTACTTCAGGGTCTCATCAGTGCCTTCTCTGAAGGCCTTCCATGTTCATCTATCGTAATTCATGGTTATTTTATGGAATATCACATAGTTATAATGTCCACTACCAAAAGCCTCACATATTCCTCTGCAAATGACAAGCTATGCTGTTTTAAACTTCTCTTTCTTGGCCATAAACTTAATACTGTAGAAGAAAGCTAAGCCTCTGTTCTAGAAAGCAAGAGTAATTCTCAGTCTGGTACTAACCAGCTATGTTTGCTGTACGTCTGTTCACATAACCATTTTTAACTCAGACGTCTCATGTATGTAAAGGCAATAGCCTAGTACTTCACATGTGATTCTGAGCTTCTTATATGATTCCCATAGTAACATGCAAAGGTATAGCATGGAGGTAATAGTATGTACATTATGCTATCCATTTTCTTGAAGATGTATATGATCACCCTATAGTTATGATGATTATGATGATGACAATATTCAAAACACATACATGTGTATGTGTGTTTGAGATGAACTCCTGGAATTCACCTTACCATTTTCTTCAAAATCAGGATACATCAAATTCCCAAGTATCAGTCTCTGCCAATGATGAAAGAAAATCCAACAGGCTTAAGATAGACGTTAGTTTCCTTCTTTCAACCCAAAACCTAGAGTAGTACCTGATCCAGTGTGCTCTGGTATTAAAAATGCATTATTATCAGTCAGAACCATCAATCAACATGGCTCACAGTGGTTCATTGTCCCTGTCTTCATGTTTAGCAACTGTAGACTCTGGAGTCCTTTAGAATGAATGCTTTGTCACAGAGAAGTCTGAAAGCAAAACCCTTCCTGACATCTTTATTTGGGGGTAGAACATACCCTCATTCTTCATAGCCAAACTGTCCCTTCATCCCTGCTGGTTTCAGCTTGTTTTAGTATGTGAAGAAGAACCTTCTCTTGTGTCACTTTTCCTTCAGAGCAGTGAGACTCTCTGAACGTCATTATGAATATCTCAGTTGGTAGAAAACAGAATTAGAAGATATACTCCATAGGTCAGAAAGACCGCAGCCTGCTTCACTCTGAGTGCAGACAAGAGCAAATGCTTTCATGCAAATGCATGTCTGTTGGGGGGTGACACATATACAACGCAGCTATGCTCACATCCCTGTTTTGACTCATGCTCTGAAGAACTTGTGTGTGGATTTGCCAGAACTCTCCCCTCAGCAGCTCATTACAGGTTCCTGTCCTATTTTTCCAAGTATTGTCTCTTGCCAGGATAATAAGTCCAGGGGGCCAGCAGCATCCTATCTCTTCCCCTGCCCTTGCCTCCTCACTGTGCTTATGACACTGTCAAAGAAGGAGGTCTCACCAGATCCTTCTGATAGCAAAACCTAGATCTCCAAAGATATCTTGGAGCAGACTCTACAAGAACAAACTGGTCTTCCTGAGAACATCATCTGTCTTCTTCAGATTCAAGTATTTAACGACCAGGTCTCTCTTCTCTAATTAGCTGCCCACATTTTCCTGGAAGGCACTATTTATGCCCTTTCTTCCTGAGACCACTGGAGAGCTTTCTGCTTCTTTACCTCCTTTCCCCCAGTTTCCTGGCCTTAACTGCCTGGCTGAGTCCTCTTAGAGGAAAGTGTATTTCTCGGCACTAACTCTCCAAGTGCAGTTATTTTCTGTTTTGCTCAATCTATGTCTGCTGGGTTTAAATCAGAACATTTACCTTTTAATGGAAAGTCATTATTGAGGGTGATTGGTCATGAACCGCCCACCAGAGAATGGAAGAAAAGGGTTAGAATGTGTTTCAAGCATCCTGTACCTAAGCACCTCTCATAGTACATATTATCTTCAGGAAAGAAGCCCAAGTGAGCTATCTTTCTAGAATCTTATGATTACAGAAGAGAATAAACTAGAAAAGGTACCATTGTTTCTAAGTACAAACAGAGATAGGAATAGCAACTTGGGTTTGGGGATATCATATATTAGAGGATAAAAGTTATTAGAAAATGAAACACAACAATGTGCTACCACACAGAAAGGCCAGGTACCTGCCAGGAAGAAAAGGTAAGCAGAGCTGAGGTCAATGCAGGTAGGATCTCAGTTGAAACATAGATGTGAGGACCTAGGCAATTGCTCTACATCAATGAGGCACAGTGACAAACAGAGTGGGCCTCTTTGGAAAGCCTTCAGACTAGGCATATTCAGAATCAAGTAGTGATCCCTGACTTTTGGTTTTGCCTAACGGTGATGCCATCACATTCATTGTGGTACTTCCATCCCTGTGTAGATGCAATTTCATCAGATAGAAGTCTTACCTCAGGACAGTTCCTACCACAGTTCTCTTACTCTATATGCTTAGGAAGATCTAAAGATGAAGTAGGTGCCAAGGTCCTGTAGTTATAGCCTGGAACATTTAGCTCCAGTATCTCTGGGATGGTGAGCCAGGCCCTGACTCTCTGGAAGCTGGTAGTAATAGTCTTACTTTCAAAATGTTCATTGTCTGTTAACAACATGCACTGTACCAAAGTTAGTTTTATTAGGATCTTATGAGTTTCTTTTTGCACTGGCAGTTAATTGATACATGGAACTGCTCCTGATTTCTCTCCTTGTGCATTGAATTATGTTTCTTATCCTCCCTATATACAGTCAGGTGGGACAAAGACAGTGAACTTTCTGACACTTCCAGTGGATTTCGCTGGACCCAGACTTGCAGCTGAGAATCAAGTGGCCAGGCCTGTTGACATGCTGATGATATCAAAAGAGATAGGGAACGTTGCCACTGTGATATAAATATCTAAGACACCCTGTGCATGTGATTTCCTTCTCTTTTAATTGGTAGTTTGTAGTCTACTGCACAATCAGCCTTTTCTCCACTGACTCAATTAGTTCCTGCAAATGTGCTGGGTGCCTCTCAGCTCTATAATTATCACTTAGTGTCAAAAATTGCAAAGTGGAAAGAAGAAAACCTGATCCACATGACTTGGAGGTGAATATCAGTCTCAGAGTAGAATATTTCCCAAGCTGGAGTCATGCTATTTTTGCTTCTGCTGAGAATTCACTTTAGAGGGACCCTGTGAAACTACACCTTTATAGTCTGGTATTTCAAAAGCTTACTTGATCAGTCATGGGGACCCACTGAGCCTCAGTTACTTCATCCATAGAATGACACTCTATCACACTTAATTCGAGACTTGGGTAACCGTGAATAAAGATTCAACAGCCAGCAAAGCACCTTGTGAACAGTAAAATTCTAAATGGCACAGTACATATAACAAGCATTATTATTTTATTTGATGAAAATATTTTAGTTGAAAGAGCAAGAGGCAAATTTGCCTCAAGATATCACCCAGAAGCTGTCAACAATCAAGCTCACTGGCATCTCTTAGAACAATGCATTCTACTTTACGTTCCAATCTATGTTGTCAAATCAATCAACTCACAGAGTCTGTGGTTAATCTAGCCTGTGCATATGCTGGGTTTTAGATCCAGATGGTTGGGATCTAGATCTCATCTTTGCCATGTTTAGCTATGTGCTATGTCTATAATTCAGCCTTCTGAAGCCCAGTTGATATTTCGTCATAATAAACGTTTAAATAAGGTTCATCCATTGCCCACTGAAATCTTCATAATAAGGCTAAATTGTCAGTATATTCATTAACAAGGCTCACTCATGGGCTCCAAGAAAGAAACCCATACTCAGGTAACTGCAGCAAAATCCAACATCCTTCCCACCCTACTATCATTATTAAAATTAGAAAAGGTAATGGGGTCTCCTAGCAGTGCCAGTGCCCAGGCATTACTGGAGGGACAGCAGTCTGAAAGCTCTTATAGTCAAATCCTTCAGTTACAATTAGATGTCACTACTGTACTTAGGACAAAGGAAAAATGATCAGAGAAGACTAATTAGGATGAATTATGACCTCTCTCAGAGTCTGTACTTGGTGTCTCAGCTGCCATCCAAATGGATGACAAAGGCTGAAGAAATAACTACCTGCCATCTGTCTAAAAATTCTAAGCAGGAGCAAAAAGTGCTCGGAGGGCAAGCCAGTCAATGATTAATTAAAATCTTAAAAGTACAGCTCACTAGTCAATTTCTTAATATGTTCAATGTTAAGAAGGCCATAAAGGAACAACGTAGAAACTGGTGTTTCCCAGTTCCAAAATAGCATTCTAGTAAGGTAATGGAGAAATTAAGTGATGTAGTGGCTCTGGCTTTGAGCCCTATAATCACCCTTTCCACTTCAGCTACTCTGGCCACCTTCTGAGACTATTCTTCTCAACATCTATCAAACAGGAGGAAGCAAATAAAATAACATCACCACCAAATCCAGACATATCCTGCAGTATTCCCCACTCAGTAAAGAGTTAGAATCTTCCTTTCCAAAGATTTCCTTTTACCAACACACATCTCAGCATGTGACATTGCTAACTGTACAGCCTTCCAATCTCTCCCAACCTAAGGGCAATGCACACCAATGCTCCATTTGGTACCTTCTTCTTGTAAGATGAGTGCCCTTGTTGACTGCCTGGCACATACCCATTCAGATTTACTCCCTTAGCCCAAGTTCTGAACTCACCTTTTTGATCATCAGCTCCTCACTTGTCCCCTCATCTCTTCCTTCCATCCTCCCATCCCAACACTGATATCTACTTCAAAGATATCAGCTATAAACTACAAGATCCAAGAGAAAATTTCCTGTTCTAAATACTCATTGGCCCTATGTCATTTATTATAGCTATTTTCAAATTTATTATACATAGCAAAAACTTCAAAATGCATACTTTAGGTCATACATTAAAAAATGTAGCAGATCAAGGGTGGAAGGTGGAAAAGGGTTTTCTAATACATAGCTTGCTTATCACACATAGTTGTCCATTGTTCACCGTGGAGAGCTCTGAAAGTGTTTTAAAGTTCATAATACATAGTCCCATGCTGTCTTTGCCTTTTTCCATCAGACTCAACCTTCAGAAAGCAAAGGCCAAAGTATTACTATATGTTCAACTGATTACAACACCATCCTCTCATGTTTAAATGGGCCTTGAAGTTCATAAAGCATTTGTACATGGTTTATCCAGCATATACCTATTAATCACTTGTGCAAAAAGCATCAAGTCTAGGCATGGTGGCACAAGCCTTTAGCCACAGCACTCAGGAGGCAGAGGCTAGCAGATCTCTGTAAGTTCAAGGCCAGTCTGGTGTACAGAGCAAGTTCCAAGATAGCCATGGTTACATGGAGAATTTCTATTTCAAACAAAAGTCTCCAAATCATGTGTTACCCAACTAATAAAAGACCCTTTTCCTATTATTCTTCATGTAACCAGTAGCTCCATATAGAGGGTAAATAAATGCTAGTTAGATGCATGCACAGTAGACAACCAGACAAAAATGATTATATATAAGCAATTTAACTTAGCTCAATGTGTATAAAAAAATTCCACTGGGTTCAAACCAACATCAGTAATTAGGGATGATAAGTTACATTATGAATATATAGAATCGCAGGAAGCAAATAAGAGAAAGGTACACACTGGAGCCCCAGAGAAACTTGAGAGATAGAGGTGATAGATGCTAATTAGTGGTGGAATCCAATATTTCAGAAGCAAACGTGCAAGTATAATTTAGAAACATTTCAGAGGCACAAGAAACCAGCACATGACCTTTAGGAAGACCAAGTGACAAATAAGGAAGCAAACAATTTAAACATTCTGGACTGGTGACAGAATGCTCCAGGGACAATCATGTAGAAGGAAAGATGGCTGCACCTGGGCACAGTGTTGGTCCATCTCACCCTGCAAAGGGACTGCTTGACTCCAGCAGGCTATTACAATAATTGCACAGTTCTGTCAAGTGATCCATGCCTAGGCAGTCTCTCCATTGTCCTGGAACTACGCTAACGCAGGGGTCCTCTATGAGCCATCAAAGACGTTTTGCTTTACCATAGGCCTGTTATACATTCATCCAAGAAGAAAAGCCAGAAAGCATACAGAGTCTCTTTTGTACTATTTAGTTCAAGCTTTCCCTGAACAGAAGGGAAAGTCGAATTGTATGAAAGACAGAGATCAAAACAGACCGAATGAGATAACACTACTGAAGCAATGGGAGGAAGCACGAGATGTAATACATCTGTAATTAGTAGCTAGTGTGCTTTTGTAACTTGCTGTCTGTGAGTGACACTTTGTGCTACTAACTTCACAGACATTATTTATGCCATCATTACAGCTTTTAAAAATGGATATTATTCTCCTTATTTTACAGAAAATAAGTCACAGGACAGCAAGTGATTTGCTTCTGGTCATTCAAAGAATATTATAAAGCCAGGACCCTAATCTTTAAAGCTTTAGCCATGGAAATCTTCTACTGTGTACCTAGCTCTGTGGTTCAATGAGGCAAAGTTAGCCTTCAAAACACAGGAGGGCTATTAAACAGCCCTGGGCCTATGAGAAGGATGGGGATGAGAACTGAAGACAGCAGACATAGCTGCAGAGATTCTGCAGAGAAAGAAAAGATATGTAGCAAAGAGGAAGAAGAAACCTGTTTCATTTTAGGTAGAAAGAAGCAGAAAACAAGGCCCCCATTGGCTATGGTGTGGACCTGTGCTTTATTCCCCATAATTCCATTGTTAGCTTTGCCTTCAAAGTCGAAGGTTTGAGGTGGTTGAAATTTTAAGAGGCAAGAAATAGTAGGGGGTAATTATGTAGCTGGGAATCACTCTTAGAAAACACTAATGTAGTTCTCAGAGGACAAAACCAGTTTCCATTGGTCTTTTGTTTATATTTCATCATGCAGCTTTCTTTTTCATGTGCTCCTGATGTCTTCTCCATGATGACCTCAGTAATGATAGGCAGATTCTGGTACCCTACCTTCACATCTTCAGGACATTTCACTAAGTAAATCTCTGTTATTTACAACTACTCAGCCTCAATGATTTCACCATAAAAATAACAAAATGGAATGAGGCATTCCATTTGCCCAAATAAGGGGAAAAACAGCCTAGGCATCTTCCATTGCATATGGTTTACCATTTTCACAATCACTACTAGAACTTTTCTTTTTTTTTTTTAATTTTTTATTAGATATTTTCTTTTTTTTTTCAACATTTATGAGATATTTTCTTCATTTACATTTCAAGTGTTATCCAGAAAGTTCCCTATATCCTGCCCTCTCCCGGCCCTGCTCCCCTACCCACCCACTCCCACATCTTGGCCTTGACGTTCCCCTGTACTGGGGCATATAAAGTCTGCATGACCAAGGGGCCTCTCTTCCCAATGATGGCCAACTAGGCCATCCTCTTCTATATATGCAGCTAGAGACATGAGTTCAGGGGGTACTAGTTAGTTCATGTTATTCTTCCACCTATAGGGTTGAAGAGCCCTTCAGCTCCTTGGGTATTTTCTCTAGCTCCTTCCTTGGGAACCCTGTGTTCCATCTAATAGCTGACTGTGAGCATCCACCTCCATGTTTGCCAGGCACTGGTATAGTCTCCCACGAGACAGCTATATCAGGGCCCTTTCAGCACCATCTTGCTGGCATATGCTATAGTGTCTATGTTTGGTGGCTGATTGTGGGATGGATCCCTGGCAGCCGCAGTGATTGGGTCCATCCTTTGGATTCAGCTTCACACATGATCTCTGTAACTCCTTCAATGTGTGCTTTGTTCTTAATTCTAGGAAGGGGTGACATGTCCACATTTTAATCTTCCTTCTTCCTGAGTTTCATGTGTTTAGTAAATTGTATCTTTGGTAGTCTAGGTTTCTGGGCTAATATCCACCTATCAGTGAGTACATGTTATGTGAGTTCTTTTGTGATTGGGTTACCTCACTCAGCATGATGGCCTCCAGATCCATCCATTTGCCTAGGAATTTCATTTCAATTGCTATCCCCAAAATCCCCTCCTCCCTCCCCCATCCCTCCTCCCCCTACCCCTCCTCCCTCCCCCCTCTCTGCTCCCCTGCCCACCAACTCCCACTTCTTGGCCCTGGTGTTCCCCTGTATTGGGGCATATAAAGATTGCAGTACCAAGGGCCCTCTCCTCCCAATGATGGCATCTACTAGAACCCCAGAACCCCAGACATAGAAGAAAAGGGTGTGACATCATGCTAGCATAGTTTCAACGGTAAAGGAGATGGTGGGGAGGGGTTTGGTAGAGATCCATGACAAAAGAAAAAAGATTACTATGAATAGGTTGTGTTAGAGACATAAGTGCATAATACAGGATATGGAAACAAAAGACAGTATGGTGGTAGATATTGACATGGTTGTAATGAAATGATGCCCAGACTTTTTAATTTATGATACAACAAGAATAAATGGACCAAGTATGCAATATTGAGTGTCCGACTCTTCTCCGAGTAGAAGTGACAGATCTGGAAAATGATATCGAGTCTATGATTCCGAAGTTCAATTCTGCCCAACAGATCAAAACTAGCTCATTTTAACATGTTATCAGTCCATTCATCTTCATTTCTTTCCTAAGTAACAGAGATGATGGAAATCCATGACTCCTAGTTTGATACTTTGAACTTTTCTGACTTCATTCTTGGTACTACACGAGATTTACAGAGACCAACCTCAGTGTGTCATGGAGGTAGGCACCCATGAAAGCCATAGCATTCCTTGGCCATTTTCAGATCTGGGGCTCAGCATGCATAAGAGGTTTGAATGTGGGAGAGTAGAGTTACTTTATTACTATATAATAAATGTCAACCTTTCTTTTATGCAAAGGAGAAAATTCTAGAAAAGAAATTCAAAATTGTATTCTTTAGCAGTAAGTGGCTGCTGATTATGAGAACAAATGAAGAGAAATACAATATAAACAAGCCTAGGTTCCTTTTGCTGTTGTTTAGTCAGGGAGGGCACTTGTCAGGAAAAATCCTGTCAAGGATCTGAATTCCCAAGCTGCACTCAATTATCAGAATGACCTCCAGAAAACTACTCAATTACTTAAATTGTCTGGGACTCTCTCAATTCCCTCCCCTATAAATGGAAATGCCTTTATCTACCTCTCAGGGATATTGTGAAAGTTAAATCCAGGATATGTTGAAGATATTTCCCCAGGTTAAACCTCAAGATTTTTCTTTATTTTTATTTCTTTTTGTTTTGTTTTGTTTTTTCTTGTTTGTTTGTTGTTTGGATACTATTTTCCCCCTGATATCAGAGATATTGCCAGGCCTTACTTTAAACATTTGAAGGCTTAATCCATGTATAATTGTGTATGCTGAGGAAGGAGCAAAAAAAGCAAGAGTTATATATTTTTCATCTGAATGGTTGAGATATACATCAGTTTATTGATTTTTTTCTCTTCCTGAGAAACACTTATAATCACTAAAATCATGTTTTATACCTTAAGCTTTGTATTTTGTTTTCTACATCTGTTTTTTAAAAAAATGATTTAAATATTCTTTCATGTTACCAGCACTTGTCTACCATGTATTCTCCATTTTGTTTCCTGAATACTTGTTTGTCCAGCCCTATTCCTTCTAATGATGAATTTTAGAAGGTAATCTCCAAAACAAAGTATAAAAGCCAGTAAGACAAAGCTATTAGCAGCAGCTGACATTGATGAAGTACATCTCACATCACTTCTTAGGAATTATCTACTTAATGAGTCTTCTTTGATCCCATGAAGGCTTGGTGTTCAAGTCTGGGAAAAGCTATAATTTAAGGGTCTTTGAATAGCTCTGTGAGCACATGCATACCTAATACATGGATTACTTGGTGCAGAATACCTGCTATGATATAGCAGTTGACCAAAACACAGACCCACATATTAATAGATAGTGCTGTGATTTACTGAGCAATTACAGTGAGGCTGGCACAGATCTGAGAATGAGCAAGTAAATGGTGGTGAACAGTGAGAACTCCAAGTGTTAACAATTATTGAGAGTCCCACAGAAACTCTCCCTGTCAGAAGAGCTTTAGGAGCATCGGTGGCAACTCTCACAGAGTCAACTGGAGTTTATAAGAAAACAAAGCCTTGCCTATTAAATAACTGAGATTCAAGTAACTGACTAATGTAAATCTAAGGATGGACTGAATGTCGTGAATCTCACAGCTTATACTATGACCCAATGAATTGACCTACCTAACTTGTGTTCCCCACAGGCTTTAACCCAGCAGCCATTCCTGCTTGCACTGAGGCTGTGCTACACGTAGGCACCATTACTGAGATATTTTCCATGATGCTTAGTTTGAGTGGTGTCTTTGCTTCTATTTTTAAAATTCATTTTCAAAGTTGTATTTACTATTCCGTCTGTGTGTGGGGGTGGGGCTAAAGAAGAGGGAGGAGAGAGAGAAGGAGAGAGAGAGAGAGAGAGAGAGAGAGACTACAACACACATTTGGAGGTGCAGATCAGTGAACTACATACAGTATAGAGCTGGTTCTTCCCTTCTTCTCTCAAGTGGGTTTGGGGTTCTAAGCTATCTCACTAGTTCTGTTTATAATTTTGAAATCTATTTGGACAATGTGTTAGCATTTTACTAATGATATAAAGGAAGAGCTTTCATTATAGTCTTTCCATGCACATGTATAATGCAATTTGTTAATGTTTCTCTCTCTAATTTAATATTCTTTGCCTCACCCCTGTTTTTTTTCCAGATCCTCAATGCCTCTCCTTCTATATTCATGTTTATTGCATCCTATTAGACTACAAAGGTGAGAGAAAACACTCGATATTTATCTGTGTGGTATCACCTTCTTCCACTTCAGAACACTAAGCTGGAATGGCTTCAGTGGTTGCAGACATTGGCCATATGAAGAGTCAAGTTTTACTTTTAGCTTGTGTGCTAGCTCACACCTGTACCTTCTATTGCTGTATTTGATTTTTGGGGATATGCTGGCACCTCTGACACAGACATAAAAGATACTCTAAAGGACAATCATAAAAATAAAGCCAGTTTGCTTATCTTTTGACTCACCACTTGAGCAATTGCAAAGTAACTCATTATCCAGTGCTCTAATAGCAATAATTATTATAAAGTTACAAATTATTTTAAATTGGCATAGTACTGCAGTTCACAGGCTATCTCCACCTTCTGCATTCTCTTTATCCTCGGAATCATAAATTGTGTGGTAACTGGCTTTACTCTGCTTTAAGAATAAGACAACTGAGGCCAAGGAAGATGCTACAGCTGACTTTCTGCTAGATGGATACTGTTTTTTTTTTTTTTTTTTTTTAGGTCTATGTATCTGAGGAAACAGGTACCACACATGTGCTACCCAGTGCCTGGGAACCTGACATGGATGTATCAGTGCTATCTAAGACAAACAAGACCTTGTCTCAAAAAAAAAAAGTGAAATGAAAGAAGCAGACTTGTTCATTGAATATTAACTTTAATTGAATATATATAAAGGACCTATGTGTTTCAGAATTCATGGGAAAACGTAACCAACTACAGTGGAATGTGGACAGCAGGGATGAGCATCTTCTCCATATCTGTTTCTTAATATCATTACCATTTCTTCTCTCCATGGAATTGTGACGCTCAGCAAGAAATAATGGGGACTTGTCTGCTCTAGTTCAGGAATCAATATGCTAATATATACCAAGTTTATGTTCCATAGGAAGTGGACTCTATCCCCAATTGCAGCAGAAAAAATCATCCTAAAGAGGAGACACTTTGGATAGAGCATAGCTGAAAATGTATTATCTCAGCTTTACAATCTATAGGCAGTATGCTTACTTTCTGTGATCAAGGTGAATAAGCAAGATTTCACATGGTCATTATACCATAACAAAAACAACAACGGAGTTCATCTTGTAAAGCAAAATACAAGCGAATGTAAAATGGAAACCATAAGACAGTCATTTAACTGAGGGAAATGAAATAAATTGTTTTAAAGATCACAAGCCTGGTCTTCTGCGTGTTCACTCAGATGCCTTGAGCTCTGCAAATGAGGCTCTGATATTCACTGCACAAGCCCAGCTGATTCAGCAGATATAGTGAATTTACAATCTGTCATGTTCGGATGGACAGCCTGACTTCACAGTCATAAACAGAATTATGCCTAACAGCCCAAAGCTAACACCACAAACAATGAAACACACCATTACGAGTCTATAGAACAAGACTGAGAATACTAATCATTATTTCCAATGTGGTTGGGTATAAATAAGACTATTAGACATCAGCAAGGATAACAACCCTGGCGTTAGAAGACATATTAGATCTGAGGACACACACAGGATGGCAGAAAGAGAATAAGAAAAATCACTCTTGATAGTAATAAATATTAGGTCTATACACAGACATAAACTGCTTCTATGGCAGTTATCAAATAATGGAGCTCTTTAAATTTTTCATAAACATAAATTCCACTCTATATTATTTCTGCATGAAATTCCTCAGTATGTCAGGGAGGTTCTAAGTTGCCACATTTTGAGAAGTAATGTTTAATTCAAGCAATCTTTGCTTCAGGAGCAGACTTATTGGAAGGTTAGATGTTTACATTGGTGAGGCACAAACTATCTCGGACGCATAAATGAACAATCATGAATGGAGTATCTTGGAAGTGAATGGGAGACCAAAGCACAGAGAGTAAAGCTGATGTACACTACCTGTTAAGATTTCTCAGCTGCTATTATTGATTTTGTTTACATTTGCTGCTATTCCTCAGAGAAGCTAAACAAGCTAAGTGTTGAGGCAAACGCAACCCTGATTGCTCTATTTTGTGAAATGAGAAATAAACACCCTGGCTCCCCACACCATTACTCTTGGGTTTTGCTAAAGTATTTGCATCTATCAGGTAAATTTTCTAATGCTAATATTTGCCTACATGAATCCATTCTACTTCTCACACTCACAGGTTTCTTTAAATATTTGCAGGCAAATAAGTTGCGCTGGAGCCCTGCTGGGATCAAATGTGTGCTAACTCATCTCAGGGATGAAATGGAGTCTCTAGAGTAAAACTGTGTGGATCCAAAGCCAGGCTCCAGTAAAAGATGCCACTTGAATCATTTAGGCATAGTGTTTTTCCTCTCTAGATTTCCATTTCAAATCTGAGAGATGGGATACTGAATTTACCATCATATCATCTTCCTTTAAACTTATTCTGAGATTTGTGTTATACCAAAGTGCTAAAATACACTGACACTTAAGAGCACATAGAAGTGGTGAGGGTCTGATGCCTAGTACATGATCTTCTGTGAAGAATCAGATCATCTTTGGCTTGGTTGGATGACAATATTATGAAAACATATCCTTGATAATAACATAATGATAAAACTATGTTGGGTTAAAGACTGAGAAAAATGGAAAACTAGAGGCAGATGTTATTACCATGACCTAAGAATGTGGTGAAAGTTATCAGCCTGTCATTACACTGGGATTTCTCATTTAAGTTAACACCATAAACATCAAGGTAGAACTTGATAAATGATTTTATGTTGACCACTTCAAGCCAAATAATTACACAATGAGTAATGCAGTGTGTGTGTGTGTGTGTGTGTGTGTGTGTGTGTGTGTGTTGTGTGTTCTAAACTACAAACTATCTTATCAAAGACAGATTGGGTGGATATTTTCAAATTGCATTCTGAAAAGGCTGTGGTAAATTTCTTCAGGAGGGAATATGCAGGAAAATACTCCTCAGGTGAAGACTGGAGTTAAAAATATAATATACCCCATCATTGAGGGGCTGTATGTCCATCTGTCACTGAGACTTGTCCAGTCCTTAATAGGTTAGCTGGCTCCCAGACTACATAAAATGAGAGCAAGGCCAATTATTCCTGTGCAGACTCTGACTTTGGAAGTTTCATTGAAACATTTTTCTTTTTGTTTTCTTTTGTGTCCTCATGGATTCTATTAGGAAGATACCCATCATCCTTCCTCAGAAAACATTGTGGAGTAATTCATTTTTGTATCATACACATTAAAAACAAAAAACAACAAAACCCAGTAAGGTCCTTGTTGTGGTTTTACTGGAGGATCTTCAAAGTCTTGCACCAGTAATATGCTAATACATTTTAAATTTACCAGCAAGATACTATTCAAATTTTCAAAAACTTAATTGGCTGCTTCTTGCAGACATACTGCACTAAAAATGTATATAGAAATCACATTTAAAAGCCATGCTTGTGGGTACATGCTTGCAATCCTAAAATCAGGAGGAAGGAGCAGGTAAATCACAAGTTCAAGTCCAGCTTGTTCTATACAGCAAGACTGCCTAAGACTGTGGGGGACATGGATAGGAAAATCCCAAAACTAGAATCATGGCTGATGTGACCCAGTTTGACCAGGTCCTGTTGTGATGAGAACATGCTCCCTACAAAAGGCCTTATGGGCCACTGAAGTTCTTCCTAGAAGGTAGCACTCACAGCTGGTCTCATAATAGCATAAAGTACTTCATTCTTTGTTATTGACTGAAATGATCATTTCCTGTTCTTCCTCAGTATCCAGAGCAACCTGGGGACCTACAAAGAGAAACTGTTCTTTTGTGTAATGTGTATTTTCCTTTCTATTATTCAACCTCATTTTGTTCATACAGACTCTAGTCAAAATGGAGTTGCTGAGTATCAGATCCTGAACTAGTGCAGAGGTTCGAGCACGATGAAACCATGGCCTTTGTCTCAACTCTTACTTTTTGTCAGCTGTTCACATCCTTATCTGAAAATGCCCCTTTGAGAGAGACAAGTGTTGTCTTTGGAATCCAACTCAACTGCCTATCTTCTCAGAAAACTACTGCTGTACACACAACAGTGGCTGCTTTCTCAGTTTGGCTCTTAACAGCCTAAAGCATTGTTTTAAAAGGCTCCCTGGTCTATGCATCTTTGCATAGCCCCGAGTTAAAAAAAAAAAAAAAAGGGTCCCTGCCTAGGCAACAGAATGAAGGGCTAGGGGTGGCTTTTGTTGATGATTCTCAACACAATTCTATCCCCACTACTGATTCAGTGGAAGAAGTAATTATATGCTGGATGACAGAAGGTGGGTTGTATTACTCTCTAGAAATTTCAAGTCAAACAGCTGAGTATCAAAAACATTTACAAAAATTGCATCTCTACTGAATATTCTGTTTCTTATTATCTCTGAGATAATACAGTGTAACAACTACTTACATTACATTTACATTGTGTGCTGTTTGTGGAATTATGAGTAAAGCAAACATCTTCTAACTTGGACAAGAACATGTACACAGGTCATCTGTATATCTTCTGGGAGGGACTTGACCTTCATAGAATTTTATATCCCTGGAGTTCTAGAAAAATGCCCATGTATACCAAGAAACTTCTTTGTATCTGTTTGTATGAATATATGCATATATATATATATATATATATATATATATATATATATATATATATATATATGCAACATTTCAGAATTATAGGTAATTATAAAATGTTTATGTGTGCATGTTTATATAGAGAGAAATCAAATCAGTAACTAAAGAAAACATAAATTGAGCAAAACCTTTTGCTAAACCTGATTTTATATTCTCATATCATCATACTGTACATTTCAAATACACAATGAGATTTACTAAAAATAAAAGCAAATGATTGTCACAAGCAGAACACAGAAGAAAATCACACGCCTACTAGAGGTGAGATTATCCTAGCACAGGCTCGCTGGAGAGAGGAGGAGGTGTATGTGGAAAAGAGAAGGTTTGAGTCTTAGGAAAGCACCTTCAAGATCTACACAGGCTTATTTTCTTTAAAAACTAAAATTTGAAAGCAGGTCAGCTTGTGCAAGAACTGAGCCCCTCAGAGGAAGATTATCCTGCCTACTCACCTCATACTTAGCTGGTTTACAGACAGCAGCACAGATTGATAAGAGAAAACAGAAAGTGAAGAATCCTTATAGATATGTCAGCTGCTTGTCTTAGAGATGAGCGCCCGTCATTTCCTCCATTGTTTGTTTCTTTCTTTTTTGTTTTCTTTTTGTCTTTTCTTTAGTTTTGGTTTTGGCCTGGTTTCTTTCTGCATCAAATCATAATGTTTCTCAAGGGAGGGGCTGCTGACAACAAATGCTTACAAAAGCTTTCATTCTTAAATTCTGTAACCAGTGAAAACCTTCCTCCAGCAAGGGTGCAATACTTAAGGCTCCAAAGAGTGTCCTCAACCAGAAGTAATGTATCCAAATGCCAGAGACCATGGAAGACATTTCTCATCCAAAACGCAGTACCAAATTTACCATGCATTTTTAGGAAAATTCCCACGGTAGCACAGTGTACATTTTACTGGGCAAATTTCAAAACTATTTCCAACAGGAGGCTGTGATTGTAAAGGTGATTCCTCAAATGCTGGCTGAGGTCTTAGTGCAGTATTACATATGTCAGTGGTAAAGATTTCTCAGTGAAATTTATTTGGGAACCAATTCACCTATGAATGCTTCTTCTGTTTGGGTCTGAAAGAACAGTTCTCAAAAGCATACATTACTGTTTGCTGTAATTAGCTCTGGTCTGTTAGTAATTAGCACTTATAGTGCACAAGGTTCTTTTTATTTAAAAGAAATTCATAGAGTGATGTTTAGCAGGTTGCAAATATTTGTGTTATTTTACATGAAGATCGCTCATCTGTGTTGTGCCTAGACAAAGATTTTAGAGACATCTTATACACAGTAAAGAGTTCCCTCTACCCACCGTATCACAACTTGTAAGGGAATCTGTTGCTCTTTTTCCACAATGTTCCTGAATAACTTTGAAGTGCAATAAATGCTTTCCTAATTTTCAGTCAGGACAATCTTTTTGTTTAAGTTATATAGAATACAAAGATAATTCATATAGATATGTGATCTGCATGTGATTCTGGTAGATCAATGACTCCACATAAAAATCTACAGGTATGTTTAGTACAGCAGCAATGAAAGTGCAATCTAGACTCTTACTCTCTGTCTCTGCATCAATGAGCTCACTCCTCATTCATTCTACCAATGATAATTAGACACCTATGAACACTGTGCTGGTTTAAAACCCAGGGGGTCTGCCCTCTGGGAAGGAGGAACATCATTCTGTCGGTGAGAAAGATGCATTGGCCGATAATTGGAGTTCAGTTGAGTAAATGTTAAAGTAGAATTATTAATAAAGAGCATTGGAGTACAGGGAAGGAAGTGGCTATCAGCTTGGGATGCAGAAGACATTTTCTCAGAGGTACTGACATTAAGCTGGGTCAAGAACAAATGAAAAAGAGGCAGCCAGGGGAAAAAGAGTGACCTCACACTGTGATTGCAAAAGCAGCTTTACAACTGAGTGCATAGTATTAGCAACCTGGATAATTAGACTCAGGAAATTAATTCCATTTTAATTGGAATTGCCTGAAGATGCATTGAGTTGGTTGAGGCCAGATAGTAAAATAACTTAAACATAAATCTAAGAATGGATCTGTTCTGTACTTAATAGAAATCTTTGCCCAGGGTGTTAAGACTTCTCACTCAGCCCATATTGGAGGACATCCCTAGAACAAATGAATCCATGAAGGTGTTTTACAGCAGGCGAAAGGCGAGGCTGTTATGGCGTTTTCAGCTTTAAAGCTATGCCCTCAGCAGCTGGCTCTGGCACCTACGCTGATCAGTCAATGAAAACGGCAACAACAATAACAACAACAAAACACAAGCAATGCTGAAAAACAGGGAAGCCAACTGTGTTCACTATGGCTCCATTGAGAAGAACAAATACAGAGATCCTGCAGCCTTCAAGTCCATTTTCAGAGTACTTACAGGAGCTTCAAATTAAAGGGAGGCCATAAGTTTGTAGAGTGAATAATCTTGGTCAAGCTGTCATCCTGGCACCACTGACTTACTGTTATTTCAGCTCTAGCTTTTCCAGCTTAGTCGTAAAATAATTGGTTAACTTATTAATCATTCCATTGCCTTAGGTGCAGCTGAAGACTCCATAAGAACCTTGCCTCATGGAAATTTGTTCCCATCTAGGGATGATCTTTCCCAAATCTTGCCTTGTCTCATCTCTTTTCTTTTCCTTTTACTCTCCTTTCCTTTTTTTCTTTTTCTTCCTTTTTCTTTTCCTTCTTTCCTTCTTTCCTTCTTTCTTTCTTTCCTTCTTTCCTTCCTTCCTTCCTTCCTTCCTTCCTTCCTTCCTTCCTTCCTTCCTTTCCTTCCTTCCTTCCTTCCTTCCTTCCTTCCTTCCTTCCTGTCTTTCTGTCTTTCTTAAATTCAAGTTGATCCAAGAGGAAAGATTGAGGACAATAACTTATAACTATGATTTCAGCCAAAATACATGTATGAAATGAAGGTAGCAATGTCAGGCTTCCATCTACTTCTAATTATTTAGGGGACCATGTAAGGAGCCAATGATGTTTAGCAAAAGTAGATTCTACTTTACCCATTTCTATGTGAGTAGAAGAAAGGAATAATTCTATTGGTCTTGGTGCTTGCGTGGTATACCAACAAGTGGTAGAAAGGAATCCAAATATGTCCTACACATTTTTTCAATATTTTTATTATATATTTTCTTATCTCGAAAGTCCCCTATACGCTCACCCCACCCTACTCCCCTACCCACTCACTCCCACTTCTTGGCCCTGGTTTTCCCCTGTACTGGGGCATATAAACTTTGCTAGAACAAGGGGCCTCTCTTATCAATGATGACCAACTGTGCCATCGTCTGCTACATATGCAGCTAGAGACACAAGCTCTGGGGGTACTGGTTAGTTCATATTGTTGTTCCACCTATAGGGTTGCAGACCCCTTCAGCTCCTTGGGTAATTTCTCTAGCTCCTCCATTGGGAACCCTGTATTCCATCTAAGAGATGACTATGAGAATCCACTTCTGTATTTGCCAGGCGCTGGCATAGCCTCACAAGAGATAGCTATATCAGGGTCCTTTCAGCAAAATCTTGCTGGCATATGCAATAGTGTCTGCGTTTGGTGGTTGATTATGAGATGGACCCCTGGGTGGGGCAGTCTCTGGATGGTCCATCCCTTTGTCTCAGCTCAAAACTATGTCTCTATAACTCCTTCCATGGGTATTTGTTCCCAATTCTAAGAAGGGAAGAAGTATCCACACTTTGGTCTTTCTTCTTCTTGAGTTTCATGTGTTTTGTAAATTGTATCTTGGGTATTCTAAGTTTCTGGTCTAATATCCACTTATCAGTGAGTGCATATCAAGTGAGTTCTTTTGTGACTGGGTTACCTCACTCAGGAAGATATCCTCCAGATCTATCCATTTGCCTAAGAAATGTCCTGCACTTTTAACTGCAGAAATGTTTCATAGCTGAGTGACTGTGTCAATGAGCTTGCAGCAAGAACTGCAGGAAAAAGGCACAATGAGAAAACAACTCCATTACAGACAACAGCTTCTCTCAAATGGAATGCCCTGTCTTTTCATTGTCAGAAGAGTCCATCATTGAGACTAACATCCTGTCCTTGAGCCAAATCCAGAGCAAATTTTGGTTTTTTCCATAGAAAATGAAAACATCAGAGTGATAAACAACCATATATGTGTACTTATCAGAAGCTGAAATATTCTGGTCACCTACAACTTCCTTTGAACATTTAAGTCCTTAATATTATTGGGCAGGCAACCAATCCCTAGGCAACACTCATGTGCATATCTATTAGACATGCCTGTAATTTGAGTCATCTGCCAGACCAGTTCAAACAATGGAAATTGATTTTCTAACTGTGAAACTATAAGTAACAGGACACAGAAAACACCTAGGAATGTGTTTGAGAAAAACAGAAAACATTAGTGCTTTGTTCATAAATATTTGTCCAGCCTACCAAAAATTTATATTATCACACCTTACAAGATCAAGACCACAACGTTTGCAAATCGGCTTTTGTTGACTCTCCATTAAGTAATTTTATGAAGAATCTGAGTCAAAGACTTGACCTGGCACATTCCTTTTCTTTTCTTTTCTTTTCTTTCTTTTTCTTTCCTTTCCTTTCCTTTCCTTTCCTTTCCTTTCCTTTCCTTTCCTTTCCTTTCCTTTCCTTTCCTTTCCTTTCTTTTCCTTTCCTTTCCTTTCTTTTCCTTTCCTTTCCTTTCCTTCCCATTTCTTTTTTCTTTTCTTTTCTTTTCTTTTCTTTTTACTTTTCTTTTCTTTTCTCTTTCATTCTCTCTCATTTGTTCTTTCTTTTTTCTTCTTCTTTAAGCATAGAATAGAGTTTATTCAGGCTGTGGAGAGGGGAGTTAAGAGGATAGTAGAGGCAGAGAGAGAGAGAAAGAGAGAGAGAGAGAGAAGAGAAGAAAAGTAGAAGAGAAGTAGAAGAGGAGTAGAAGAGTAGAGGCCCACCATGAGCAAATGGAAAGAGAGGGGGTAAGTGAATGGGGAGAGTGGGAGGAATGGAAGCAGAGAAAGGGCAAGAGAGAAACAAGAGAAGCACATTTCTTTTCTTTCTTTCCTTTTTTTATATCTTCAGAAAGAAAAACAGACTGAAATATTTGAAAATAAGAGTGATTTTCCAACTGTTATCATTATATTTGGAACTAGATAGTTCCAATAAAAGCATTTAATTTGATGTGCTGAGCATACTTTATGACATTTACTGTGTTTTTTCCTTCAGCATGTGAAACTCTCCAAGTATTTCCATATGCCATGCCTTCCTGTCCAGTCCACCTTCACCTGAAGTTTCACTCCTGTGACCACTGCATTAAAAAACACAAAATTTCCATATCTGATATTAGAATGTTCTTTATGTTAGCAAACTGAAAACTGTTTCTATCATTGTCTGACTAACTTTAGCCATGAGCCTGCATCCATAGTTGTCAAAGACAGAAGCCTGCTACCAGCATTATTTTTCTGAAATCCTTAATTTGTAGAGTATTACTTTATAAACTCTATTCATATGCCATATATATAAATTCACACTAGGCCACCCCCTCCACCTTCCTTCCGAGCCCAGTGAAGGCTGCTAAGGGCTCCAGAGTGCTCTCCACGCCGCAGGAACACGGGATCACCTCGGTATCACGGGTAAGTGGAACTCAACATCAGCTTCAGAATTGCAGAGGGTCTTGTGCCAGCAGGAACAGGGACAATGGAACCCCACCAGACCAGAGGTTGGGATCATTTCTGGTTGGTGCCGCCACCCAAGCCATTATCCTTCGAAGACCAGTGGAGGCTGCTAAACGGTTCAGAGTGCTCTCCACACCACAAGACATCGGGATCACCTCTGGATCACAGGACTCCTGGCACACCTAGGACCTCCTCATCACCTGAGAGCACATGGGCAATAGAAGTAACAGAGCTTCTTGGTCAGGGACCTGTCAGGCCTTCATCCTCAGCCCGGAGGCAGAGTGAGACCCAGGTCCCTGGCCACATTCCTTGCTAGAGGAGAATCGGCCTACAGGGAGGGTTCTGACCCCAGAACTCAGGAGATGAATCAGAGCTCCAGACTGCTGGACACCTGCCCTGCAAGAGAAGAGTTTGCCTGCAGAGAGTGCTCTGACCACTGGATCTCAGGTGAGAGTTGGACTCCTAGGAGTGCTGACAAAGGCTAAGAGAATCACAAGAGGATCAAGCTCCAACCAGAGACAGCTTGAACATTAACATCAGAGATTTCCAGATGGCGAAAGGCAAATGTAAGAATCTTAATAACAGAAACCAAGAACACTGGGCATCATCAGAACCCAGTAAGCCCAACACAACGAGTCCTGGATACCCCAACACACCCGAAAAGAAAGACGGGGATTTAAAATCATATCTCATGAAGGTGATAGAAGATTTTAAGAAGGGCATTAATAACTCACTTAAAGAAATACAGGAGAACACTGCTAAACAGGTAGAAGCCCTTAAAGAGGAAATACAAAAATCCCTCAATGAATTACAGGAGGACACTGCTAAACAGGCAGAAGTCCTTAAGAAACTACAGGCAAATACTGTTAAACAGGTAGAAGAAACACAAAAACCCTTAAAGAATTACAGGAAAATACAACCAAACAGAGGATGGAATTGAACAAAGCCATCTAAGATCTAAAAATGGAAGTAGAAACAAGGAAAAATACCCAAAGGGAGACAACTTTGGAGATAGAAACTCTAGGAAAGAAATCAGGAACCATAGATGTGAGCATCAGCAACAGAATACAAGAGATGGAAGAAAGAATCTCAGGTGCAGAAGATTCCTTAGGGAACATGGACACAACAATCAATGAAAATGCAAAATGTATAAAGTTCCTAATTCAAAACATCCAGGAAATCCAGGACACAATGAGAAGACCAAACCTACAGATAATGGGAGTAGATGAGAATGAAGATTTTTCAACTTAAATGGCCAGCAAATATCTTCAACAAAATTATAGAAGAAAACTTCCCATACCTAAAGAAAGAGATGCCCATGAACAACATACAAGAAGCCTACTGAACTTCAAATAGACTGGACCAGAAAAGAAATTCCTCCCAACACATAATAATAAAAATAACAAATGCACTAAATAAAGACAGAATATTAAAAGCAATAAGGGGAAAAAGGTCAAATAACATATAAAGGCAGACCTATTAGAATTACTCCAGACTTCTCACCGAGAATATGAAAGCCAGAAGATCCAGGACAGATATTATACAGACATGAAGAGAACACAAATGCCAACCCAGGCTACTATATCCAGCAAAACTCTCAATTACCATAGATGGAGAAACCAAAGTATTCCATGACAAAACCAAATTCAAACAATATCTTTTCACGAATCCAGCCCTTCAAAGGATAATAAAGGGAAAACACCAACACAAAGATGGAAACTACACCCTAGAAAAAGCAAGAAAGTAATCATTTAACAAAACTAACAAAATACAGCCACAAGAACAGATTCCCAACTTTAACAACAAAAATTAGAGGAAGCAACAATTACTTTTCTTTGATTTCTCTTAACATCAATGGACTCAAGTCCCCAATAAAAAGACATCAACTAACACACTGGAAACACAAACAGGACCCAACATTTTGCTGCTTACAGGCAATCCACCTCAGGGACAAAGACAGGCACAACCTCAGAGTAAAAGGCTGGAAAACAGTTTTCCAAGCAAATGGTCCTAAGAAACAAGCTGGAGTAGCCATTCTAATATCGAATAAAATTGAATTCCAACCCAAAGTTATCAAAAAAGACAAGGGGGGCACTTCATACTCATCAAAGATAAAATCTACAAAGATGAAATCTCAATTCTAAATATCTACATTCCAAATGCAGGGGCATCCACATTCATTAAAGAAACTTTAGCGAAGCTCAAAGCACACATTGCAACTCACACAATAATAGTGGGAGACTTCAAGACCCCACTCTCACCAATGGACAGATCCTGGAATCAGAAACTAAGCTGAGACACATGGGCACTAAGAGAAGTTATAAAACAAGTGGATTTAACAGATATTTACAGAACATTTTATCCTAAAACAAAAGAATATACCTTCTCAGTACCTCAGGGTACCTCCTCTAAAATTGACCATATAATTGGTCACAAAACAGGCCTCAACAGATACAAATATATGGAAATTATCCCATGCATCCTATCAGATCACCACAGACTAAGTCTGATCTTCAATAACAGCATAAATAAGAGAAAGCCAACATTCACGTGGAAACTAAAAACACTCTACTCAATGATACCTTGGTCAAGGAAGAAATAAAGAAAGAAATTAAAGACTTTTTAGAGTTTAATGAAAATGAAGCCACAACATACCCAAATTTATGGGACACAATGAAGGCAGTCCTAAGAGGGAAACTCATAGCCCCAAGTGCCTCCAAAAAGAAACTAGAGAGAGCATACACTAGCAGTCTGACAGAACACCTAGAAGCTCTAGAACAAAAAGAAGCAAATTCACCCAAGAGGAGTAGAGGGCAGGAAATAATCAAACTCAGGGCTGAAATCAACCAAGTGGAAACAAAAAGAACTATTCAAAGAATCAACCAAAACTTTATTTAATGAAGCCAATTTCCAAAATATATCACAAAATAGAGAAAAGCAACAGTCTGTGCTAGCAAACAAAAAGAGAAGGAGAATGATTACAAAGGATGACTGCTGAGGAAAGTCAGAGAAGCAAATCAGGATATAAATGAGATTTAACTAAGCACACAGAAGGAAACTTATAAACACAATTTAAATAGTGTCCATTTATTTATTTATGGATGGTGTATGCCACCTACACAGTTTGTGAAGGTCACAGAACAATGTGTAGAAATTGGCTCTCTGTTACCAGCACTTGAGTCCTGGGAATGAATTGCTGGGCACCACAGCAGTAAGCAGTTTTATTTACTGAGCCACCTTATTGGCCCATGAAACCGATTTAAAATTAGCAAGTTGAACTCTAGTGATCAAGATGAAGCTAGGAATGACAAGATGCTGTTTTAACATGACCTGAGCTTGAACTGGATTTCCAGACATAAACTGTAAAATATTAAATGACACCACAATGCAAATAATGTCAAATCTTTGAATGAATGATGTGATATTCTGGAATGCTTAATGAAATAAAAAATCAAAATAAACAAATAAAGCAACAATAAAGACTTAAGTAAATCTAATAAACTGAATATAGAAAAAAGCATATGCCCATTACTTAGAGAGGTCACAAAATTCAATGTAAACCTTTAGCAATGATGAAAATATTATAGGAATGAGTACTATAAAATCTGTTGACATAATAAAACAAACTGAGTATGAGCCACCAGTAAAATGGGTGTTGATGAAATTAAATTACATGATCAAAAGAACTGATAAAGTTCACTAATTTTACTTTCAATTATTTTTGAATGTTCTAAGAATTTTAATTTAATTAGATATGTTAATTAGATAATATGCATCCATATGCCTTGAAAACAGCAAAAGCAATTTTTTTCACACATATGGTTACATACTATATAAACATATAATTATATGCATAGAATAAGTTAGGACCAACTAAATCATTTTGAAGTCCTAAGAGGGTTTGAAAACATAGCAGTCTTAGATATGTGAGAAGTTTTCATTTATACTGGTGGTTCAGCCTTCAGAAACAAAAGGTAAAAGAAATTCAATAAAGTGCTAAAAGGCATAATTTTTCTTTTTCAGTGCTAGGGATGAAGTATTATGCATGGTAGGCAACTGCTCAACCTCTGACTCATACAGCCCCAAGCCCATAAGACATAATTAAAAATCAACAAATGTGGTGATGATCACATATAAAACATAAGAAAAGAAATTTTATGACATGCTATTATGTAATAGTTATTTTTCCCAAATGAATATTTCACTGTAATGAAATTTCAAACAAAATCTTACTATAACATATAACAAATAATGCAAATGAGTTCTATGAATCAGGCAAAATATGTTTTTGATAGGAGTGTAGTTGCTATTCCTGGTTGTCAACTTGACTATATTTGGAATGAACCACAATCCAGAATTGGAAGGCTCACCAGTGACCCTAATCTGGAGGCTGGGAGATAGAAGTTTCTGATCTGGAACTTGGTATGCAGATCTTGAGGCATAGTGGCTATAGATTCCAGAAGATTAAGACAGATCTCCCAGTTCAAGGTCATCTGGGATTAAAGGTGTGGTGGCACACACCTTTAATCTGGGCTACACCTTCTGCTGGAGACCATATAAGGACATTGGAAGAAGGGAGTCTTCCTCTTGCTCCTTTGCCTGCTTGCTGTGGGGGACTGAGCAACTGCTAGATCCTTGGACTTCCATTCACAGCTACTACTGAATCATTGTCGGGAACTGGACTGCAGACCATAAGTCATCAATAAATTCCTTTAGACTATCTATAAGTTCTGTGACTCTAGAGAACCCTGTCTAATACAGTGAGCAATAAGTATTTGAGAATGAAGACAAGTGATAGATGTTTTTTTAGAACACTAAGAAAGTACTTCAATCAAGCAATATGCTGACATATTTTCAGACAGATAAGCATTAAATATTTCATGAATGAACAAAATATATGTTAACACAATGTAAAATAAAAAATCAGTTCAATAAGGGGAAGAAGTGTTTGCATTTAATAAGTAGCATTGGTAAAATTTACTACATAAAGTTTTTTAAAGGATGGACCTTTACTATACTGCAAGACACATTCAATGACATTAATTTCATGTTAAATAATTTCATCAAAATATGAAAAATAAACAAATATATATTAATATAAGTTATGTATGATATCCAAAAAACCACCAAAATAAAGATCGTGATTGACTATACAGTGTTTTCAGCATTTGTGCAATTTGGTTGAAATCTAAGAAACTATTTGATCATGAGTGATCATGGTCTAACAATGGATAAAGAAAAAGGAAAACATAGACACATATACTGCTAGTAAGCAGACTGGAAACCAGCATCGTACCTTCAGTAATACATGTGTTAATTTAAAGATAACAACACAGCATCAGCATCACAATTAAGGAGGCAAATCAAGAGCTTTCTGGTGTGTGAACTGACAGATACTGTTTCAATACTTGATAGTATGAGTTTGTTCCACAGCTAGACTGATTGCACAGAATATCTGTCTGTCTTTGTGGTTAAAGACTGCAGAATATACATCTCTCTGCTATTTGATTTTATCCTATGAACCTATATGTCCAATCTCAAGTGAAGTGACAGTCTCATTCTCTGCAATTGTAAGAGTGATGCAGAATTACCTGAAGATGAATATATGTGAATGCAATTCTGTTCACAGAAGGAGCTCACTGATGTACTATGTGGGAAAAAAAAAAGCGCAAGTTGCAAAATATTGTGTAATGTCTATGGCCTCTTTCAAAGAATGCACCATGTTCTATATGCTTTTGGAAAAAAAAGACATAAAACCATAGCATGCTAATATCTTTTTTTTTAAGCTTGTTTTGAGCTAGGCATAGTGGCATGCATCTATAAACAATCCCGGCACTTTTGGGAGCCTAGGGCAGGAAGATTGTTAATTCAAGGCCTGGCTGGGCAACATAATGAGACCATGTATCAAAACTTGAAGCATATTCTGATAATTGTTTTCAGAAACTTTAACTGTGAGTAAGCCAGAAATCTCCATCCCCTTTTATAAATTTTCCAGGCCTGTGTAAAGGCAATTAAAACTTGGAGTGCTTTTTGAAATAGCAGAGCCATTTAAAAGCCTAATTCTGCATGACAGCATGCAAATCACTGTCAATATTTACTTTGTCAAACTCTGGATATTTGTTGAAGGCTTGTTAAAATGCTAGAATAATTAATTCAAGAAAAGTGAATGAATGTTAGTAAGAACAGTGAGATTTCCCATGTTTTGTGTTTCTCTTTGTTAGAATAATGGTCATGAATACCTGTAGCAATCACACCTTGGTTGTTCTGAACATCCTGAGTCAAACAGTCAAGGGGGGATGATGGGTCACTACCTTAACTCTGACTTTTCCTCACAGAACTTGATTCATAAAACTCAGAGTTCACATAATGAGGACATATAGCCATCAGAGACCATTGTAAAATAATCACAGCTTTATGTATGGTGTCAGCAGTCCCAGCAAATGCAAGAGCAGCTAGTCAACAAAGAGCTTAAATAGTCCAAAATAGGGAACTTTGATAAATCTGTTGTATTCTTGAGAACCTCAAGAGTTATGTATAGATATATGTGCATAATCTGCAAAGATTTTGGAAGTCTGTAGTATTTCACACAGCTTTCCAAAGATCAGATACAACAGCTAAAATATCAAGCACCAGACTTGGTTTAGAGAGAGGTTCTGAGGAAGGGATTTTGGGAGCTGGGAAAGGAAGAACTCAAAGTCAAATGATGGGATGTAAGCTGACAACTTTATAGTGTGCTCAAGATGGCTCCCTAGACAGCTCTTTGTAGATAGGTTTTGGTTCTGTAGTCTCCTCAAGATAGCTTTCTGATGAAGACAGCTCTCTCTGCTTGAGGTAGCTCTCTTGCTAGAAAAATATTTTGGATTTTCTGTCCAAAGTCAGAAAAGATGCTCGAAAAAAATTCTAAAAGAACTGTGATTGCTCTTCAAGAAGTTCTCTCTAGGTAGCTCTCTCTTTCATACCAAAGACCAGTCTTCTATTTACACATCAATTCAGTTGTTTATTCCAGGTTCCTGTTTAATTATCCTCTGAATCAGCATTTTAATGACTGCAGCCCCTTGGTTCTGAGAAAGAGACAGCAAGAACTTAAAAAAAAAAATACAAACAAACAAACAACAAAAACATGGCAACTGAATACAGAGATCTGCTTGTCTTTGTAAGCACAGACAATAAGCTAGCTAAGTGGAATCCGGTTCTGTGAGCACCATTCCCCAAATCTCTTTATTTTCTTTCTTAATTAATATCTTTCTGACAAGCTGGCTCATAGTACAGCAGTCTGTTTTGTTTTTTAATTTTTTAGTTTAGTTTTGTTTTTAGGTCTGAAAAGCCCCTAACAATTCCTATCGGGTCCTTATATTTTGCATAATTGAGAAATCTTGTTTATATATTTTTGATTTCATGTTTTTAGAGGACTTTTCCCCTCCAGCCTTAGGTCTCAGGCTAACCATTTTGCTAAGGACTCAGCATTTACCATTTTCCTAAGGACATTAGATACACCCTTGCCTCCTGGACACCTGTTATCTCTGGTTATCATGGAGTCATTCACCTTGGCAGAGAGCATTTTCCCAAAGGAGAAGCATAAAGTAAACTATATGAACAAGCCTGATGCCTAGCAATGGTGAACCCTCCTGGAGGCCCTGCTGGCTCTGCTCAAGGTTGGGAGCTGTGTCATACTGCCCCTTCTGCAGTGGTCATTAAAAACACAGCATTAAAAATGAACCAAAAGCAAACATGTAAATCCCTTCCAACAAAAGGACAAAGCCTACTGGCAAATGTTGCTCAATTGTGCTGATTAAGGAATACAAATTACAATAGAGTACAGCACAAAACAATTCACTAACAATATATCCATTCACCTCTAAAAAAATCCCATCAGACCCTTGACTGGTAACTTGTGACAAGAGTACTGTCTATAGTGTCCAGAATTATATTATGAAGATGAGTACTTTACTCATTAGACTACTACTAATGAATAGACATTAACAAAAATAAGAAGTATAACAAAAGGACCTTGATTTATATAATTATCATATTAATTAAAGTATTTTGCTAAAAACATAAAAAAGCTATATAACAAAGTGGGAAATTATGACATAGACACAATGCTTCCTTAGAAATGGTTTGCCTAACATTTGATTTCTAGGTTGTCTGAAGGTTGTTACATGATATATACTCAGTAGAACATATCATTTCAAATATGAAATTTGATTGTTTTACAAGCTAGCCATATGCAGAATGATCTTCTCCTCTAAGTATAAGCAACAAAATATAAAGTCAGCTTCCAGTTAGCCATGGGAATACAAGGGTGAATAGTGTAAAGTTGTCTAAGCTATAAGTATGGTGTAGTATAGATGGAGTTTGAATGTAAAATATCCTCCATTGGTCTATTCCTGTGAATACTGGGTGCCCAGTAGGGGGCACTGTTGTGAAGGTGTAATATTATAAGGTAGAGCCTTGCTGAAGATAGTTGGTAAGTAGGGTTGGGGAGCTAGCTCATTGAGTCTAGAGCAGTGGTTCCCAACCTGTGGGTTATTAACTCTTCTTATGACTCCACAAGAAAGATTTTTGGGGTCAAAAACCCTCTCACATGGGTTGCATGAAACCATCAGGAAACATTTTTTTTAAACAGATATTTACATCATGATTCATAACAGTGTTCAAGTCATGGAGTAGCAATGAAAATAATCACAGCATGGTTGAGAATCACTGGTCCAGCAGTTTATATATAGCCAGACCCCACTTCTAGTTACTTTCTGCTTCAAGACTTCCCATACCATGCAATCACTTAGTCTGCTGCTACCATGCCTTCCCTACACAATGAAATACATTCTCTGCAACTGTAAATCAGGATAAAGCTTTTGTCCCTTAAGCTGTGGTCAGGGCACTTTATCATAGCAACAGGAAAAGTAAATGTTACCTTAGATGAGGAGTATCACAACTATTTTTTAACCTCTATTTTCAATTTACAATGGGTTTATTGCATTGTAACCTCATTATTGGTCAAGGAGAACCATTCTTTCAAGTTCATTGCTGCTGGATAATGCTGGGAAATGGACAAGGTGAACTGGGAAAACACCTTGGCCTATTTCAGATGGAATGCTTTATAAAGGTCTGCCAGATCCAGTTAGTTAATGTTTTTTTTTTTTTTTTAAGTTCTCTGTTTACTTTTAATTCCTGCCAATTGTTATGCCCATTATTGAAAGTAAGTGCACATAGCATCTATCTCTAACTGCTGACTACTATTTTTTCATTCAATTCCACTGCTATTGCTTCAAGGACTTCAAGGCCCTGTTGATAGGTGCAGATGTAGTTACTGTTGTGATCTAAAGGTTTTTTTCTGTGGGAATTTTATTCTTTTTTTTTTCCAAATATATAGTGAATTTCCATTGCCATTGTATCTTCTTTCATAGTTTGATGACAAAGGGATTACACCACTATGAAGGGCTCTGCAATCATGAAGGAATTAATGATGTTACTGCTAGAGTGAGGTGGTTACTATAGGAATGAATTTCATTTTAACTAGACCGTTTGCCTAAGGCCCTGCATTTCATCTCTAGCACTGTAAAACACACACACACACACACACACACACACACACACACACACACACACACACACGGCAGGGAAGGGAAGGGAAAGTATTTCCTATCTATCTCCAGTGTGCCCCATTGCCCTTGTACCTGTTAGAAAGTGACAAGAAGCTGTAAGAGATAGCCTGTCAGTACTAGAATTTACAGTCTCTAGAACCATAGTGAAATACATCAATATATTGGTATTTTAACTAGCCTGTGAGAGTCTGTGAAAATCTGTTATAACAGTGAAAAATGACCTAAGACTTAAGGAAAAATTTTTTCTTAAAAATCTCTTTTAACATATCAATATGTTCTGTTGAATTTCTAAGTCTTAAAAAATTACTTAATTTTAAATTATTTAGCTTTGACTAGCAGTAATTGGGTTATTGTTACATGTTACACATACGCATTTTAAGCTTCAGTTACACTTATTTCATGGTGAACTTCTTATTAGAAAAACAGTAATGAGAAAAGTGTATTTTATACTACTAAATATAAAATTGTTTATGTATATTTTATATTTAGTATATATATATATATATATATATATATATATATATATATATACACAAAATATAATTTGTATACACATGCATTGGAGTTCCAATTTACTGTTTTTTCTAGGTTAATGAGGTTTATTTATTTGTTGAAAATACTTCTTAATCTAGATTATTGGATAAAGTAAAAAGACTCACGGTGCAGGCCAGTTGATGTTACATTGAGAGATTTGTTCAAAAGAACAAAACCCAAACTCTACCTGTTCTTCCCCTCCCCCTTCTCTATTGATTTGTTACAGAGTATAATGGGGGAGAGGTTTTGTTTTGTTTGTTTTCTTTTTGTTTAGTTTTCAGCAAATGTGATTTTGGCTGATAGAAATTCACATGTACAAAATGGGGTCAGAATCTGACCTCTCACCATAAACATATTAAACTTGATATGGATCCTGTTCCTAACTATAAAAAAAACTAAACCTAGACTTTTAAAACAAAATGTAGAATCACATGTTTGTGCATTTTATTTGGGCAGTAGTGTATGAAAATAGTAATGAAAATATAGCAAGTATAAAAACTGAAAACAAGACAAAGTAAACGGTCAATATTAGAAACTAATCTGTTAGAAGCGTTTAAAAAGGTCTTCTCCCCAGTGGAAGAAAGATTTTGACATAATTGTCTTTTATGGGACTGAATATATGGGCTCATAGAAATGTAGAGTAACAATACCATAAAATCAAGTAACTCAGCTTTAAAATAGAGCAATTAATTAAAAGAAACAAAATAGCAGCTGTGGCTGAAGACTTAGAGAAATTGGTCTCCTCAAATGTTTGTTGGTAGACTTGTAAAAATGATATAGACATTTCAAAAAGCAGGCTATTTCTCAAGGTGTTATAAAGAGCTAGTGAGGCATTAATATATAATATACAAAGATTACTGATATGGTAAGCCCATACCTAGATATATGTTCCAGAGAACAGAAAATCTATTGCCACTCACAGCTTACATATACTATTATCATAGAATTATTCATAACAGCCTAAAAGTAGGCAAAAGTCAAATGCCTATAACCAATGAATACTTAAAACCATATCTGGTAGAGACATTATTAAGCCATAAAAAGGAATAAACCGTTGACCCTTGCTACAATGTGAGGAATCATTTAAACAATATCCTACTTTAAAGACAACAAATTTCACTTATCAGATAATTCTATTAACCTAGAAGGCCAGAGTATATAAGCATATTGGCATAAGTGTTAGAACGGTGGTGGCCAGGGATGGGGAATGGGTGAATGCTGATGATTGCTATTCTGTAAGAAGTTTCTTTGAGGAATGATGAGAAATTTTCTAAACTTTAATGATGGTGATGATGGCACGCTTAGTGTTATAACTTAATAATTGTATAGTGTGAAAATAATATGTTCCTGGTATGAGAATTGGTTCTTAACAAATCTCAGAAATGGACATAAACCTAGATGCCACTACAAGGTCTTGTTATATTATTAATACCAAATACTGTTTGCCAGGGTCGTGTTTTCTCCTAATTATAGGGTTCAAACACCCTTGTCATTGTTTTTGTTGTTGTTGTTGTTGTTGTTAATCTTAGAATAATTTAAGTATGTGTTGTGTTATCTTAGTGAGGGGATTGATCAATTTCAGCCTTAATTCCTTCCAGATTGAAGCCAAGCTGAGGAAGGTTATGCTATCACACCACAGACTTGTGTTTTCAGTTTCCACAATACACAGCAGTTTGATTCTCTTTCTTCAATTTAGGTGTATGTCAATATATCTAGCATATGAAAAACTACTTCAAGTTAACATCCTAGCATATTAAAGATGCTCTGGAAGACTAGAGTGGTCTATTAATAAAAGGGAATTTTACATAGAATTTTAAATTCATAGTTACATTACATAACAAACTGTTTCGTTGAATTGCAGTGTGTGTGTATGTTTGCGTGTGTGTATTTTATACATCAGGAAAATATTAAAAATAAGTGAACATATTTTTCCTAGAAAGTAACTTATTCTATAACTTATTTTACATTAAATGTTATTCATGTTAAAAATCTCTTCATTTGAAAGCAAATGCTAATTTTTCATAAAAATATTTTGATATTTAACATGATATTGCAGCAAATGAACAATTATGGACATGTCAAGGATCAAATATTCAAAGGACTACATATGTGTATTACTATTCTATTCAGATTTAAAATATAAATATATTTATACAATTTAAGAGCTTAATTATATCAAAAAAGGGAACATATATGTGGATGAAACATGCCATGCTTAAAATGTGGTTGTAATTCTGCCACTTTTAACCAAACACAGAAAACATCATAGACACACAGCCTACCTGCTTTAGCCACCCAGTCTTTTAAAACAATTAAATTAGCAGTTCTCAATCTTTGAGTGAAGACCCCTTTTGGGCTGCATGACCTGTTCATAAGGGTCATATCTCATATATCCTGCATATCAGATATTTATATTATGATTCATAACAGGAGTGATATCATAGTTATAAAGTAGCAATGGAAACAAAATATAGTGGGGGAGGTCACTGGGACATGAAGAACTGTATTGAAGGGTTGTATGCAGCATTCGGAAGTTTGAGAGCCACTCCTCTAAACAAATTGGCATCTATAGAATTTCCTGGACTATGAAGCTCTGGATATTAACAATGGTGTCATTTGCTCTAAATTGAAAGCAGCTGGACATATGACCACATTGTTTGTATTTTCTTATGTAAATAAGGCTGAGTAGAGCATGGTGATAACAACCTACATTAAATACTTCAGATATGTCAGGTGGACTCTTTTGATATCAGCTTTATGAGCAGTAAAAGCAGAATGTACAATTCAGGACCATAAAACTACAATGTTTTTCAGGGAGAAGTAAACTGGGATCCCACAGTTAACAATTGAAAAATTACTACACATTAGTTCTACACTCTGAACATGACTGGGTGTACTTGTGCAAATTTTCAAGTTTAACTCTGGGAGATGGGAAACCACTTTATATTTTCCTAATTTAACTTTTCAGAATCTTGTTTGACATCTATAGATATTCCAGGCTTCTAACCTTTCTAATCTTTTCCTTAAAACGCACACAAAAAAGTCTTTTCTGATATCCCATAACACTGTCCGGTTCCAGGACAGGCAAAAGTAACCTTTTCCTAATCAGAGAGACAATAGAGTTCAGAGCACATAAACAAATACATGATTAAGCCAAACTGAAGATTCTTTGTAGAAATAGGGCTAACCTAAGAGTCATATATAACCTGTAAATAACCTGTAAATACATGTTTTCTTAATAGTAAATGTGGGTTCTGATACCTAGCCCAGACAAAGGATAAACCTGTGACATGGTTTGATGCTCTCCCTCCATAAAAATGAAGTTAATATGTTAGTGGTTGAAATGACTTCCCCAGAAGGAACCTGCAGAAGGTGCCCTGCTCTTTTCCAGAACATTTAAATGTGCTCCAAAGGCAGAAAACAGTCTTTTGAGAAGCCACATTAGTGGCACAAATCAGTAATTACAGGAATTCCTGGTCTGAAACAGCTTTGCTCTGACTAATTCAAAGAAGCAAGCATATACAGAACCGGGGTGAGGGGTGGGGGAGGGAAACCGTTTTTAATGTCATCTGAACTTCAGTGAGGAAAATAAATGAACTCAGGAATTTGCCTTACCTTGTGAGTACAAATAATAAGCTGACTGAGTGGGATCCATGTCTGAGATCATATTTCCCACAATGCCTGGACTCCAATTCATTGTGTCCCAAGCTGACCAAGAACTCAGAAACCTGCCTGTCTTTGTAAACACACCAATCAGCTTAGTTGTGCTGGGGAATGATCATCAGTCCACAAATCTCCTTATTTCCTTCCTTCATATTTTTCTGACAAGGCGGGCCACAGTGAAGCTGCCTCTGGTTTTATTTTTATTAATTTATATTTTTAGGTTTTTAAGCCTCACATAACTCATATTGCATCCTTATGTTTTTCATAGTAGAGAAATTATACATTTTTCAACTCATGTTTTCAGAGTTCTTTTCCACAGCTTTAAGGACTCTCCTGAAGATTACATTGTTTACCATTTTGCTGAGGAACACACTCTTGACTCCTATACTCCCCTGTTTCTCATTATCATGGAGTCATTAACCTTAACAGGGAGAGTATTCCCTGAAGGAAGAACATGAAAATATGTACATTATTATACAAACAACCCCCATGCCCACAGCAACCATCAGCACTCATGGAGGCCCACACCCTGCTAGCTCTGCTGCAGGGGTAAGAACTGTGTCACTCCATCCCTTCAACATGGCAGGACTTTAAAACCTGGGCGTCAGAGCATCAAGTGGTTACAGTGGATACAAATGGCAAGAGTTACTACTTATTTGTTTTAGCTGCTTATGTGAGAATTGTAAATATTTATCTGTGGGTATGACAGGTGTTAACTGTCACTTAAACAGATTCCACAATGTCCTGGGTGATAGGCTTGCAGATGCATGTGGGAGATGATCTGAATTACATTAAACAAGTGGGGAAGACACTTTCTGGGTGAGCAGACTGCAGACACAGAGAAAGGGTGAGGGGTGTCATGAATTCACTTGCTTCTGGTTCTTGTTTATCAATCTTATATTAATGTTTTCTTCAGGCCCCTTGCCACCATGACGTTCCCACCATGAGAAAATGCCTTGAATTGTGATCTATCATAATCTTGTTTTTAAAACTTGCTTTTTTTCAGAGTATTTTATCACACTACAGGAAAAGGTTTTAGCAACACAAATTTTAGTTTTATGGCTTTCACATTTACTTTGTAATCTGCTATTGTTGCTGTTGCTGCAGCTGATGCTGCTACCATATATGTTTATGAAGATCAGTGTTTAATGTCCATTGACTTCCTCAAGAATTCTATGCCTTATTTTTTGAGATGGAGTCTCTCAGTAAATATGAAGACCGTTGAATAGGTTAGATATTCTGGATAGTAAATCCACTAAATCATGATGTCGGCCTTACTGCCACTTGTAATATAAGCATATGCTGTTGGGCCAGTCTTTTTATGTGTTTGCTTAGGTTTTGAACTCATGTTATAAAAACTAGTACAAATATTGAGCCATTTTCTCAGCTCCAACATTAACTTTTTAATGAGTTTTTATGGATAGAGATATTCTTGTAGCTCTAAGTACATTGGTGACAGGTTGATCCCCAATCTCCAAGAAGTTCTTTCATGCTGACAATCCCACATTCATACTCTTACTCCAATCACTGAAATCTCTGGTTAATTCCCAATTACTTCTTACACATCTGAGGTTGGGGAGTTAGAAAGATTTTTTTGTTTTGTTTCATTTTTGTTTTTCTTTGTTTACTTGTTTGTTTTTGGTACCTTTCACAAATAGTAATATCTATGGAAATATCTGAAAATATACTCAGATGAGAAATATTAATGTTTGTGTATTAATCACAGAATCCCTTTCCAAGTAGACTTGTTTATCCATTTACTTGCTGATTGGCAGTTAAGTTGTTTTCAGGTTTGGGCATTTGTGCTGCAAAAACTGTCATTGTGTAAGTTTATGTATGAATAAAAATTTATTTCTTTAGTAAAAATTTTTTATAAGAGCCATTATGATGTCATGTAGCAATATTTGTTTACCTTCATCAAAAGTTAACAAATGTTCTCCAGATTCTCTATATTGCAAAATTTGAACTAAAGTAAACTAAGCTGCAGTTCTGAGAATAAAAGATATTTCTTAAGTAATTTTCATGAGATGGAATGATATCTGTTACAGAAAAAGATGAAAAGAGAGATATTAAATAAATGTAGCTCTGTGAATTTTAAATCCAATTTGCTTTGTTGTCTGTTTCCTTGAAGATGAATACAATACAAAATAAATACTGATGAGTATTAAGATACAATGATGTGCTTCATAACCACAGTGGTAGTGAGAAAGTAGATCATGCCTAATTTGAGTTCTCTTCTGCCTGCAACAAAGGATATAGCTCAATGATTTCATTTGTGACATAGAGTGAGGAAGGCAGGATTCCTTTTGTAACTAGGGCCAGTGGGGAAGAAAGCTAAATCACCATGAAAAATAAAGCAAATCTATAAACCCAGATAGTGCCATGACCAACTGTGGCTTTATATTTCAATCAGGAAACAAGTTACATGTTGGTTCAGAGAGACAGTGCTGAAAAGGGTTTTATAAGACATTTCCTCAAAACTTTGATGGTCAAGAAAGAGGTGAGCTCTTCACTGGAGTTGCTTTATTAATGCATCTAAGAAGTACCACATAGGCTAAAAAATTTATTGCTGCACATGTTTGAGTTTGTTTGATGTCTTCTTTCACATGCATGCAAAGAGGCATCAGACAGATGCTAAATCACAGGCCTTTAAGGAAACATAAAATAATATGAATATAGTGGAAAACCTTGGAGCATACATATGAAAGACTGGATTGTTCGCTCTATGACTACATAGAAATATATTTCCTCAAATGAGAAGATCTCTTCAAAATGTAGTGGTATGTGATAAAGGGAGATGGAGTTAACCTGCTGTATATAAGTTATTCAGTACTTATTAGTATCTGGCCAAGAAAAAAAAAAAAACAAGTTAAACAGAAATAATTTACCAAAAGAACGTAGTACCTTGCATGAGTGGAGAGATTTTCATTTTTCTAAACATCTGAATCCATATTTGTAATATGGAAAGGTGATTTGTGGCTCTTAATTCTGGTTGGGAAGAAATTCATTGGCTTGACCCTAGGCTGATTGGAGAATAGTTAGTAACTTCTGTACCATTTACACTCATGCTTCAGTCATCCAAAGAAACTCTTTTCCAGTTCTTATTCACTATTTTTTCTTAAAGTAAAAATATATAGAGAAATTATATTTTGAAATTCAGGTGTTCTATTAATGGATTTTCCTGTTGTAAAAATTAATTATCCCATTAAACTTGGCAGCACAACTCCAACATAGAAAAACACTTGACTGTGGTTTAATATTTACATTTATAAATAACAGTTATGTTCTTGATGTATAGCCACAGCATCAGTTTAGTGTGTGTTGTTACAATTTATTTTGAAGTTCTGTTTTGGCTTAACAAAGTTGATTTATTCAAAAATATTATTTTATTCTGAAGAAGCAGCTCAGTAACTCTCAGACAAATGTTTGTGAAATTCTGTGATTTTATTCCAACACAAAGAAAAAGGTTTTAAGTAGAGCATATTTTTTTTTCATAACATAAGCTAAAAGTTAGTGGCATTAGAGGGTATTGTGCCTACTGCCATTTCTATAATCATCAAAACACTAATGCTGCCAGTAAATGAGGCAAGGATAGATATTTATTTCTCTTTCCACTTGTATAATCAAATAAACCTTTTCCCTTATTGCTTCTGGGTCCACTTATTTAGACTTCGAAGTCAGCTTCTCATTCACGATTCAATCTTTCTCCCAGGAGGAATGAACCCACAAGTTCACAGGTCATGATAATTAGGTTTAAAGATCTCCAAAACCTGGTTGTTCAGAAACACAATCAGTCCCCACCTGTGATGAAGTGAATTGCTATTTCTTCTGAACCCATACTTCAGGGATCCTGTGCTGGAGGAGTTGGCAGTTATTTACCACAAATAATCCCCTCCATAAAGGTACAGCATGGCACATTTGGCCCTGAAATGTTTCAATCACTAAAATGAAAAATTCTGATAGCAATTTAAAACCTTCTTTCCAATTCAAAGCTTGCACTTCAAGGTGTTCTGGTTAAACTGAAATTCTCCTTCACAAAATAACACTCTCTAACATGTCTTGCTTCAAAGACTATCATCATTCAGTTGCTCTTCTGTATGGCAGCTCTCTGGTCTCAGCACCCCCTTGACCTCTTTCCAATAGATTCTCTCAGAGGCCAGACTAATGTTAACTCTGATTCAATCATGCAAATCCTTACCCAACAGGGATAATCGCCTATAAGAAGCAGGAAGTCTAGGTCTCATAATTTGTGTCTAGATTATCCAGTGTCTGTGACTACTAACTATAATTTTCTGTGCCTCAGTTTTCCTAAATTTGTTCATTGAAAGATTTAAACAACATGGGCCATATAAAAAGCACGCAGCACTTGGATCTATTAGCAAAACTGTGGCACAAAACCAATGCTCTCGTGAAAAGGGCTTGCAGACCCTGTCACAATTCAGGTCAACTAGCCATTTTAACTGGCATTGGTTTTCTATCTGATCCCTGTTCTCACACATGTTTTGATGTTACACATTTTCCATCAAACCGATTTTGTCACATTTGTTTCTGAACACCATTTTCTTTATCCTCTGCTGAACTTACTTCTTAGATTTCAACTCAGCAACACTTCCCAGCAACTTCCCTCAACTGAACAGATCTAACAACAGGTACTACATTACCTACTGAGGAGTATCCCACCCCCACCCCTTTTCCTTTATTTTCAGAAAGACAGAGAAAGTCATTATGCTAATAATGGAAAATTTTAGAAACAAATCACAATGATGATAAGAATATATGATTTTCATAGGTGGGAATCTTGCGAAAATGTACAAACAGAATGAATGATTCCAGACATTAATCCAGGAAAGCCTTAATCCTGATATTAAATGTTGAATTAGAGTATGCCTCATTTTCTCCAATTGAACGCAAGGGATGATATATAGACAGTTTTTAAAGAATCTGCAAACTCTCTCACTAAAGTGCTACTTTCTACATTTACATATGAATAGTATGGGATAGGATTTATGTGCAAAGGACCATGTAACCTACCAAAGAGAATCAAAGAAATGAGGTGAGATCTGACTTTTCTTAACACTTTTGCAATATAGGCATTGTTCCAAATGCAAAGCACAGAAGAAAAAGAACAGAAGTCACCCAGAAAATATTGATGCTGCCAAGATGTAGGCAGAATGCAAGTAGAATGGCTGTGTGAGACTGAGAAGACAAATAGAGAAACTCAGCAAGCTTGGGATAAATAGTTCACAAACAGCAAAGAGCCTGATCAAACAAGGTCAAGAGCAGTTGGCTCAACCTAAAGGCTCAAAGGAATGTGATTTTACGTTCTATGAAGGCTATGGCATTTATCCTCCACTCTCTCTGTTCTTGGACAGTCTCCCCATAGAAGCACAAAGACAATTTTTGTCTGCCACTCTCTCAGGTTAGCATTCTCTGAGGGAGTGGGTAGGTCTTGCTTTCATAGGACAGTTCATTTTGAGAGCAACAGTGTGTTTGATAGAGCAACCCTACTGCTTTGCAAGAGTGTGTCAGAATGTCATGTTATAAAGAGGTAGCAAAGGACTGAGATAATTTCATTTATCTTATGGAGATGTGAGTTAGGAGAGGACTTCCAAATCTTTCTCTCTATCACACACACACATATTCACTAAAAATTTTGACTACTACTCCAAAGGTATGAATTATAGTTCCTAAACTATTACAGAACATGTATATTTTGTTCTGTTTTTATTTTTTTAGATTCAGATCTCTCTATGTAGCCTTGGCTGTCCTGGAACTTACTGAGTAGAAATGGAAGGCCTGAAACTCACAGACACTCTCCTCCTGCAGTCTCCTGATGGTTTGCATTAAAAAGCCTGAGATTAAAATCATCCCTGACCTGAGGAAGTGTTTTTATTTTTTTAAATAAATGTGTATAATTAATTACATTTGAACCCTTGTACAGGTAACTTATTTAAATTAGCTATAGATAGCTTAAATTTTGCAAGAAATTAATAATAATAATAATAATGGAAATATATTACTTTTTTTTTTTTTACCGAAGCACATGACACTAAATTGAAAAATATTTGAATGAATAATGGGTCATGAGAACTTAGTGTTTAAAGACTTTTCAACATTTCAGACAAAATTATCTGAAAAACCTGGATATGCCTACAACATAATGTTCTTCAGTTTGCCTGGAAATATGTCAATTAGTTACTACTTGTCATTAGAGAGGTTAGGGAAGCAAAGAACAAACGTTCTTTGCTGTTCTCATAGTTTTACAGTTCATAGCATGTCTTAGAAAATGAACTTTGTCACACAGCCAAAACAGCATTATCTTGACTGCAGTGATTCAACTTTATCAAGCTATCACTTTCTTTAAAACAAATTCAAATGTGCTTGAATAATTAAAGGAAAAATTAACAGTGTGGTCTCCCTACAATCATTCTCACATTAAACTCTGGATGTTGAAATCAAAATTATTTTTATGCATGATGGGCAGCTTCCCACTAACAATTTTCAAGATTGCCTAATAATTTTATGTAGCGTAATTACAAGACTACTGCTTGTGTATTTTTCCTTCTCTTTGCTTCCATCTGAATACAAATTAAGTGCAATAACTAGCAAACCTTTATGGTAGACATTTACAACGTACTGCTGGGCCAGAGCTGTGTAAATGAGCTGAACAGGGAAGCCCTGCAAATACTCCCTCACTTAACAATAGGCCATGCAAGTGCAAAAGGAATTTTTTTCAGAGTAAGCAAGTTTTTAAATAAAAAATGGGTGAATACAGAAGGAATCAGTGACTGCTTATGAATGCCTTTCATTTCCCAAACCCTAGTGAGAATTTCAACCATTCTAATCTATCAGAACATGTAATTCACACTCTCAAGACTGAACTCAGTTATTGCAAGTTCCCTTGTGATGATTAATCTTAATATCAAGCTTGCCAGGGTTATATTATTTGACCATATATTAGATTGGTTTGTATATATGATCAATGAGTTTAAAAACAAGAGAATTCTTCCTCAGACTAGAAATCATAACCTAATATCTAGTCTACTGGAAGATTTGGATTTTTGATTTTCCAAACCTCAGATATGTGTGAGCCAATCTCTTAACAGAATCATAGTCCTACACACAAACACACACACACACACATACACACATGCACACACACACACACACACACACACACACACACACACACACACTAATGTAAAAGCTATTCCCATGGAAGCCCCGACTATATAATAACATTACCACATTCTTATTTTCTTCCTATCATTTTTTTTTATTGGATACTAATTTTAAATAAACCTTTTTTTTTTTTTTTTGGTTTTTTGAGACAGGGTTTCTCTGTATAGCCCTGGCTGTCCTGGAACTCACTCTGTAGACCAGGCTGGCCTCGAACTTGCCAACAACACCTATAAGTCACCTATTTGCTGTAGTAGGGAGGTGTCTTTCCTATAATACACCAATAGATGACCATTGACATTATAATATTCATTGTATTAGTAATTTGTCTCATTGCTATGACAAAATAAACAACTGAGTAAAGAAACATAAAAAAGTAAGGGTTAATTTTGATTGATAGTGGATCGAGTCCATCATGGCAGTCAAGGTGAGGTAGCATTAGGAGATGGCTGTCCGTGTTGCATTCAATTTATGAAGCAGAGAGCTATCAATACCAGTGCTGAGTTTTTCTTTCTCCTTTTCATACTAGGTCCCATCCCATGAAATTTTACTGCCCTCATTGAAGTTGTGGTTTCTTCTATCAATGAACCCAATCTATAGAAGCCTTCAGAGATATGACCAAAGATGTATTTCTTTGGTAATCAAATTAATAATTTATATCAACCATTATAGACATCATCTATGTAAGCTCTAGTTGTGACAGTGTTTTTGTGCCATTCAGGGACATACTCTGGATGCTTTTCTCATCTTACATGACTTTTATGAATTGAATCAGCTATTTCATGGAATCTACTCTAGTTCACCTAACTGACTCTCTCTTTATCACCTCTCCAATCTCACTTAAACCAGATTTGTATTATAAAACTAAATGGAACTTCTAATGACTAAATCTCAACCTTTAATTTCCTGTATTTCTATTAACCACATACCTGGTCACACAATGATCAGAACCCAATGATATGTAGTAGCTGCTTCCTTCTCTGAAAGTATGTCAAAATTTGAAGATGAAATCCTTCCCAGTGACTCAGCTTAAAGGTCTGGAGCTAGATGAATCTAAGGCTCTTGATTAAGAATATAAGTCCAAAGGTTAGGATGCAGATTTCTAGGGTAAGAGTAACCAAGGAGTGGAGAACAACTCCTGGTGTGGAGTTGTGTAATGTTTAATCTCCCTGCTTGATGACTGGAACCAAAGGTTCAGAAATATGTTCAATGTGCTCAGAATAAATAATTTTATGATGGCTGTGACACGAGATACAATTTTGTTCATATATCCTTCATGCCTATTCTACATAGTCCAAACCACAGCCTTATTGCCTGTATGTCTAAATATCTAAATTCCCTCTCTCCAAGCTCTCAAAATATCAGCTCTTAGTTTCTTGAGCTAAACCTATCCTTGATTTTAATGGAAGAGGGAGAGTTAGCAAGCTGCAATTGGGTTACACACATCTGCTTCAGTTATAGGCTTGAGTACAATGATCTCTCCTTAAAAGTTTGCCTTTATCATAGGAATTTGCAATATCTAACCAATAACACTTCAGTAAAAGAATCACTCAACATCGGAAGCCTTTTTGTGTATAGAGTAAGCCCAGCATGGGGATTGGTTTTCCACATGTGTCTTCCATCTCATCCTTCCTGTCAAGTTTTTTTTTTTTTCTTTTTCCAACTTTTATTAGATATTTTCTTCATTTACATTTCAAGTGTTATCCAGAAAGTTCCCTATATCCTCCCCCCTCCCGGCCCTGCTCCCCTACCCACCCGCTCCCACCCCTTGGCCCCGGCGTTCCCCTGTATTGGGGCATATAAAGTCTGCATAACCAAGGGGCCTCTCTTCCCACTGATGGCCAACTAGGCCANCATATGCCAGCAAGATGGTGCTGAAAGGGCCCGGATATAGAGGTCTCAGGGGAAAATATACCAATGCCTGGCAAACATGGAGGTGGAAGCTCACGGTCAGCTATTAGATGGAACACAGGGTTCCCAAGGAAGAAGGAGCTAGAGAAAGTACCCAAGGAGCTGAAGGGGTCTTCAACCCTATAGGTGGAAGAATAACCTTCCTGTCAAGTTTTAAAAGCAGAACATTGTAGGGAACAAAATAAGGGCGAGGGGAAGTACCCTAGGGAGAAGTGTGGGAGCAAAGGGGGTCTAACTTCCAGTCCGGCCAAAGTTCCTTTGCTCTGGGCAGGCAGACGCAGGCAAAGCTGCCCATGCTTTCCACACAGCCCTGGGTGAACATCTAAAGCTGACCCCACTTGGTAGGGGTTGGTGGGGACCCGGAGAGCTACCTTGCTAAAGCTCCAGGGTTGTTGGAGAGAGGGAATAGGGGAAGAAGGTCCCAACACTGACCAGAGTGTGCAGCGGGTCTTGATGGAGCAGAGACTCTCTATGGTTTAAGAGCTTTATTATAGAAATGCAGAGAGAAAGAGAGAAGGTAGAGAGAGAGAGAGAGAGAGAGAGAGAGAGAGAGAGAGAGAGAGAAGGCTAGAAAGAAAGAGAGGGGGTGAGAAGAAAAGACAAAGAGAAAGGGAAGAGGAGAGAGAAATGAGAGAAGTGAGAGGCAAAGGAACAAAGAAGTAAGAGTAAGAGAGTATAAGAGTAAGAGAACACAAAGGAACTGAACAGGTGGGGGCTGAGAACCCCTTTTTATGGTCTTCACTGTTGCTAGGTAACTGGGGAGGAATTTAGCCTGAAGGTCAGAAGCTTGGGCCATTGCTTCCACTTACATGACTACTGACCATGCTTCTCTTGTGGGGGCTTTGGGAAGTGGTACTTTAGGCAGGGGCCAGAGTTCCAGGAACATGAGGGAACGACTACTGTGTGTCATGAAGGTGAATTATGACCATCAGGGTTCAGACCTCAGCTCAACGGGATCCCAGCCTGCAATTCCCCACAGAACATTGCTGGGCACATTATCTTATTATATTCTAAATGCATGTGGTAGAAGTCCCTTTTCTGTTTTTTCAAAAGTGACTGTCCTATCATGGAAAGGACTTAAGGAAGTCACCAATGATTATATTCATACTTACATATAACACCTAGGAAGGATCAAGGCAGGGAGACAAAGAAGGGTGTACATTGAGTTAATCCCTTTCTGTTGAAAGCCCAGAAATCACTCTCCAAAACAAAGAGATGATTTGTGGCTGCTAGGAGCTGGATGAATGGGAAAATGGGGATTGTCTGCTACCAATCATAGGGATAGTGAGGAAAAAATGGTAAAAGTATTTTAAAAGCAGTTTGACTTAGATTTTATGCATATTGTTTTTAAAACGTTAATTTGTATATGTTTTCAAGGATTTATTTAAGATACATGAATTGTATATAAAAATAATTTATGGATAAATCTCTAGAACTTCAAAATATTTTATCAACTTAATATTCATATTATGTTAGCATTGTAGAATTGGTGTTATGACTATTATGTGTAATTGCTGTTGTTTTCACTGGTACACAAAGAATTGTGATATTAAAAGATTGTTTCTTATAATTGATGAGATAGAAATGTGAATTTCTAGGTATTTGTATTGGAGAAAATTGTTACCTGAATTTTTCTTCAAGACATTTAAAGTAATTAAGTTTACTCAGTAAATAATAAGTTTTGAGATTTTATGAGAAGTAGCACACATTTTAAAATGAATATCCATTGTTAACAATCTCTTCATAAGAGTCAGGGCACCTTTTTGTGGACCTGTATGAACTGTGATTAAAGATGAATGGAGTGATCCTGGGGCCATCCTCAATGAAGGTGGACTTGAAACTTCACTTGTCCCTGGTTCTCCAGGAATAGTTGGTTGGTTACGCAGGGTCAGGCCAAATGCCAAAATCATAGTTCTGATTGCTTTGTAAGTACAAAATGAAGAGATCCCCTGCTGGTATTTTGGCTTACAGCCCCAGTCTAATTCCTTGCCTAGGGCCTATCTTAGATGCCAATCCCTGTGAGTGAATACTGGAAGTTATGTGAACAATTCTTCCAGTTAACTCTAGTGCAGACAATATCTGACCATAATTGTACAGGGAATCCCCTGGGAGCTAAATGGGCCCTCAATGAATTCACAATTCAGAGATTCATAAGCAAAAGAAAACATTGATTCACCCCACTAGACTTTAGTTAATTAGTTGTGCAGTAATAGATACCCAAGCAAGGGAACAGTGAAGAAGGTCATATTTTCTCTGATAATGACCCACGCAGACATCTGAGCGATAAGCCCAAACCTGGAGTACATGAAAAACATTCTTTATATAGAAAAACTAGCCACTTTCTACTACGACTTCCTGGAATGTTGACTTTACCCAGATTCCCATTTTATATATAACAGGCATGAATTCACATTTTTATAGTGTGTTCGTTTATTATTTATGAATACATTCAGAGGCATACATTTTTCTGTAAATATATATGCTACCACTTAACAAACTGTAAACCTTCAACTTGTTTGATACAGAGTTGATGAATTGTTGCTCAGTAGAAATAGAAACTGCATATATAATTGGGAGACACTTTACAGTGAACTTTATTTCTATAATAATTTGTAGACAGGCTTATAGGCTTAATCAGAAAATTTTCTTTCTGGCATTAAATTATTAATAGTTTTTTAATTGAATTCTTCCTACTCATTAAATTAGTACCTGAACTGCTCTTTTTGACATGCAATGGCCCCTGTTCTATGGTTCTACCTTAACTTCATCTACTTTTGCACTACACACACCTTATGTGGCTGTCTGAGTAAAAATCTGACCAATAATAAATCACTTGGTAATTGTTAAGGATTCTTGAGGGGGAAAGATTCCTAGTTTATCTGTATGCTTAAAGGTTTTCCAGTCTGAAGCACTTCTTTAAATTCTTAGCTATAAATAGCATCTTCCTCCTTGGATATATAGCTCTGGTATTCCTGTACCTTTTTCTTTCTTGCACGACTAACATCATGATAATTATATGTAAATATCTGTTCCCAAAGCATTTTTTAATGCATGCTTAGAAATTGCCACTTAGACAAATAAGTGACTGGGTAAGAGTATAAATAAGGGGAGAGGGGGAGTAAAGGGAGACTTGAGGGGAGGGAGAGGAGAGAGAAATAGAGAAAGAAACAAAGGGAAGGGAGAATCCATAGATAGGATGGATGTGCAAATAAGAACAATAAACATAAGGCTGAAAGGGGCTCTGACCAGAGTTCTGAACATAAAATTCTTTCAAATATTAATTATAATACCTAAGAGATTAGTCATAAATTGAAATAACTCAATTTATTTTTCATAGATAAAAATATATTCTCAATACAGAATAGAGCAAACTGCTAAGTCAACAAATTTCTAAGTTCATATAATTAGTGATGATTTTTATATAATTTCCTCAAAACACTATTAGAAAAATACCCTTAGAAATCAGAAATCAGTACTTTACTCTGCCTTCTACAGGATGCCAGATCACTTGTGGTATGAGCCTTCTTTCCTTTATCTCTGAACTAGGCATCAACCTCTACACTACCTATAATACAGTGGACTATACAATGCACTGTGCAACAGCAGGTAGGGCACTTCTTTTTTGTTGTTGTTAGATATTTTCTTCATTTACATTTCAAATGCTATCCTGAAAGTCCCCTATACCCCACCCCCCGCCCTGCTCCCCAACCCACCCACTCCCGCTTCCTGGCCCTGGCATTCCCCTGTAATGGGGCAAATAATCTTCTCAAGACCAAGGGCCTCTCCTTCCATTGATGGCCAGCTAGGCTATTCTCTTCTACATATGCAACTAGAGACACAGTTCTGGGGGTACTGGTTAGTTCATATTGTTTATCCTCCTATAGGATTGCAGACCCCTTTAGCTCCTTGGGTACATTCTCTAGCTCTTCATTGGGGGCCCTGTGATCCATCCAATAGATGACTATGAGCATCCACTTCTGCATTTGCCAGGCACTGGCATAGCCTCACAAGAGATAACTATATCAGGGTCCTGTCAGAAAAATCTTGCTGGCATATGCAATAGTGTCTCGGTTTGGTGGTTGTATATAGGATTGATCCCCGGGTGGGGCAGTCTCTGGATGGTCCTTTCTTCTGTCTTAGCTCTAAACTTTGTCTGTGTGACTCCTTCCATGGGTATTTTGTTCCCCATTCTAAGAAGGAATGAAGTGTCCACACTTTGGTCTTAATTCTTGAGTTTCATATGTTTTGCAAATTGCATCTTGGATAGTCTAGGTGGGGCACTTCTTAAAGACAGATGAGATGACTAAAGCCCCTGAGAGTTATCAAAGTCCACCAAAACTGATACTGTCAACAAGAAAGAGACAGGAGTCTTGAATCTGGGACTCTGAAAGACAGTCCACAGCCTTTTTTGCCACCACCCCTCTATTTCATTTCAAGCCAAACAAGTACCTCATAGAAAATTCTTCCATCCCTTCAGTCTTGTCTAGCTTAGAAATAGCCCTATGGGAAGGATTCATATGAAAATTTAAAGACTGCTATATTCCTTTCCAAAATACAGTTTTATAGATCAAAAGCCTGTGTTTTTAATTATATGTTAAAATAGATGTCACTGGAGAAAATGCTTAAATTTCATGATTTAGAAGTGATTTTGAAATATGCATGCCCCATTCAAGCTGAGCAGAAAGAGTGACAGATAATCTATAAATTAAAGTAGAATATTGTTAATTCTAATGAGAATCTCGAAAGGCTGTTGCCAATTAATGAATCTAGCAAATAAATAAATGACATACAATTTTGGCTAAAGGGTCATTTGACTGTGTGACTGAGGTTTTGCGTGTGTGTGTGTGTGTGTGTGTGTGTGTGTGTGTGTGTGTGTCTACATGTAGGTGTACTTCTGTAGCTGAAGAAAAGATGTGGATGACCACCTGGAGCCCAATCCAAAACAGTGAAAGGCTGGGCGAGGTTTGACTGAGAGGTGCTAAAAGGAACAGAGTTTTCACAGACGAAAGAGGATCAGTATATTATCATCAGGACTGCAAAGGGTTGAAGTCCCTGGAAACTACTTGAAATGATTGCCTAACATGGATGCCTCTATTGTCTTCATGCAGTCAAGCACAAAATTGAGTTGTTGAGGTTTTTCTGTGGTAAGACATATTCTTGCTCTCCACCTAGAAAAAAATTTTTTCTGCCAAATATCACATAGATTTACTTAAGTTATAGCACTATCAAGGAATAGATTCACTTTTAGTCAGTCCCTTTTTAATAGCTAAAAACTCAGTTGTTGAGATGCAGTCCTACAGTCATTGATATTCAAAGGGAAGTAAGAGAAAAAATAATTGATAAGTAATGAGAGAAACATGGGACAAACACAAATATTTATGGTGATCAATTGTGTATGTGTGTGTCTCTCTGTCTCTGTCTCTCTCTCTTTGTGAGTGTCTCTTCTCTCTCTCTCTCTCCATGTTTGTGTGTGTGTGTGTGTGTGTGTGTGTGTGTGTGTGTGCATATGGGTGCAAGATCATGTGTGTGGCAGGTCAGAGAGGAAGTCCTGCATGTCATGATTCAGGCACCATGCATCTTTTCCGTTCTATTTCTTTGGTACAGGATCTCTCACTAGCCATGTAGGTTAAGGTGGCTGTCTAGCATATTCAATGGATAGATCTGTATTACTTTATTCAAAGCTGATATTATAAGCCCACAGGACTACACCAGGTTTTGTTTTACAAGTTATCTCAGATAGAACTCAGATCCTTATGCCTGTATGGCAACAACTCTACTGAGCTCCTTTCACTGGCCTGATGATCAAGTTTTAATTAAATGTTTTTTTCAGTGTCACTAGAAGCAAGGGCATGGATTCTCACATATACGCAAACACACACATAATTGAACGTTATCATGAATGATTAAATCTTTTATTGATTTCTCTCTAAATTAAGGAGAAGAGGATATGGAAAACTTTAAGTCAGGGAGGCTGAGTGAACATTTCATTTAAAAATTCACTCACTAGCTATCCATTGAAAGTAGAGGAGAAAACTGAGTTAAAGAAATTGTCACATATGACTTAAAAGATCAAGATATAATATCTGATCCATGCATAGGAACGAAGTTGGGCTGACTAGGTGCGGAGCCAGCTTGAGCGACAGGTGAAAACCAAATAAACTACATGGTGAAATGAGCGAGGAGTTAAATAAATCCTGGGTCAAGTAAAGTTCTCTAGAAAAGCAAAATCAGTGCATGCATTTTATTATAAAAGAGGGCTTCGTGGATTAGATTATGCTACTGGAGGCAAGATCCTCCCACAATGGCCATTGAGTATGCTAGAGAACAGAGGACCTTGTGGATTGCCAGTCTAGGCTGAATGCATTGCCACATGAAATAACAATCACAGAGTCAATATGATGCCTGAAAGCTTCCTGGAGAGTTTTGTTGTGAGTTCTTTTAGAAACTTTGAAGAATCTGGGGTCTAATAGTCATGAGTGATGACTGCAAAGTACACCACTCACTGGGAAGTATGGAGAATGCACATACTAGCTAGCCTTCGCTTCATTAAGTCCAGACTTCCAGTCCTTTGGATGACACTGCAAAGACACAGATTGGACATTAGCTCCTCAGTTTCTTCCACACATGTCAATCTTCTCTAGAACTGATCTCAAATGCACCCAGAAATGTGCTCATTTCTAAATTGTATATCAATCCACTCAAGATGACAATCAAGATTAGCAATTGTGTTCATTCCTTGCCAATGTCTGGTCCAAACTCATCTCTTTGTCTCCAAATAAAGGCAAGTGAAAGTCAAAATTCCACCTAACATAGTCAACTTAGTAAATGTAAGTAAACAAATAAGTTATGAAAGGAAACAAAAAAGTATATATATATATATATATATATAT
>LR751041.1:57090-90007 GCA_902729485.2 Mus minutoides
TGGATCCCCTTTGCAGGTATCATTTTTGAAAGGTGTAAAACTTCATGACATGGGTCCTCAACAGATCAGAAGAGGGTTCCTGTGAAGGTTTCAACTTGTTCTACTCTCTCTTGTTTCTGTATACAAAAAAAAGGAGCATTCTCTGTACAGTTTACCACTGCGATGATGTTCTACTACACTTTGGATGCACAATCAAAGGAGCCAAAACTGTACAGCAGAAGTTCTGAAACCATGAGCCAAAATTAAAACTTTCTCCCTTAAGTTGCTTCTATGAAGTACTTAAGCACAGTGACTAAAGATGAACTAATATGAAAAGCATACAAACTTCACCTCCCTATAATGATTAAATAATCATGAAATGAGTAGAATTGTAATGCCATTGTTTCAGAAAATCCAATAAACTCAAGGCTGAGTATTGACATAAAGGAAATATTTTGGGTCTGTAAAATAATAAAATCACTATCTTTATTTTGATGACTAGCCTTAATTTAATATATCTCTTCCCAATTACTTCTTTAATGTAGACACAGTATACTTATTAATACCTAGTGAGAAGTGAATTTTAAATAAAATTAGAATATTTCAAATGTTTTCTTACTTAAAATATTAATTTAAAATTTGGGTGGGATGCAACCCAATCACAAAAGAACACACATGATATGCACACACTGATAATTGGATATTAGCCCAGAAGCTCAGAATACCCAAGATACAATTGGCAAAATACATGAAACTCAAGAAGAATGAAGACCAAAGTGTGGATATTTTGATCCTTCTTAGAAGGGGCAACAAAATGCCGATGGACAGAGACAAAGTTTGGAGCAGAGACTGAAGGAATGACAATTGAGAGTCTGCCTCACCTGGGGATCCATCCCATAAACAACCACCAAACCCAGATGCTATTGTGGATGCTAACAAGAGCTAGCTGGCAGGAGCCTGATAAAGCTGTCTCCTGAGAGGCTCTGCCAGTGCCTGACAAATACAGAAGTGGATGCTCACAGCCATCTATTGGACAAAGCACAGGGTCACCAATGAAGGAGCTACGGAGAGAACCTAAAAAGCTGAAGGGGTTTGCAGCTCCATAGGAGGAACAACAATATGAACAAAGCAGTATCCCCAGAGCTCCCTGGGCCTAAACAACCAATCAAAGAAAACACATGGTGGGACTCGTGGCTCTAGCTGCATTTGTAGCAGAGAATGGCCTAGTTGGTCATCAATGGGAGGAAAGGCCCTTGGTCCTGTGATGGTTCTATGCCCCAGTATAGGGGAATGCCAGGGCCAGGAAGCAGGAGTGGGTGGGTTGGGGAATAGGGGGAGAGAGGGAGAGGGGAAGAGGATAGGGTATTTTCAGAGGGGAAACCAGTAAAAGGGACAACATTTGAAATGTAAATAAAGAAAATATATAATTAAAAAAAGGAAAAATTTGTCAACACAAATATATATTAGTATTATTAATAAGGCTTCATTCTAGAAATCTACTTTTATTTTAATTTTTAAACATTTATTTTATTTTGTTGCTTATGATTTTGGCTTTTAAAAAGCCAATCAATTAATAAAGGCTCAATTGAGTATTTTTGGAATCTCTCATTTATACTCAATTTCTGTTACTTGAAGAGGTATCACATAAATTCTTTTCTGAACTTGATTCTAAACTAAAGCCTACTTCAAAATCAGGCTGAATTATCCCAAGGCATAAATCAAAGGTAACTTTGCTGAAGGAAATCAGAGATAAGACCTTCAAAAAATCAAATAAATTCTTTTTGGGGGCTGTACGTATTCTAAAGTCAAAGGCTCCAGGGTACCTATTATTAGACTTGCTATAAATAAGGAAAAGAATGTTGTGAAAGATCAATGAACTACTGAAAATGTCCTACATTCTTAGTCTACCCAAAGTTACAATGATACAGTTTTCTTCATATAAAAGATGCATTTATGACATATATTTATATCACATATCTAAATATATTTTATTAGAACTGCATGTATGTCAATTTTTTTCACACCTTATAAGTCTAGCTTATCTACCACCTCTTTCTAGGAAACACCCAGAATTCCCCAAGAAAAGTTTGCTTGCTGATGTTTTACTTCCCAAGAAATTCTTAATAGCAAAAGACAATGGCAGCTGCCTCTGCCCTTGCCTGAGAGTACATAGGAAGTAGTACCTAGGTAAGTCTGTGTATAAGCACAGAAGCGTGTCTGTGCACAAAAAATTTCCCCAGAATAGATGACCTATAAAACCAAGGAATATCTAGCCTAAAATGAAGAAGTAATCATTTTTTTTCTTAACTTAGAACATGATTTTAATGAAGAGGAAATTTAATTTCTGTTACTAAGATGTAAATGATAATACTAGAAAAATTAACATATTAATTAGCATATTGGAATTTCGGAATCTGATAGACCAATAGCTGGATGGTAGAGGTCTAATACCCTGGAAGCTGCTATTCTATTGATTTTATTTATTTACACTCCATTACGGGTTTTTATATTTGTTTTCTTTTGATCTTATTTGTTTTTTGTGGCAGAACCCTCCCTTATGAATAAAGATTTCAGGGGACCAATCACTGGGCAAGGAGTGGGTGGGACTTCCAGGTTAGAGAGCAGAAGAGGGGAAGGAAGAAAAGGATTCTAGCTTTTGGATAGGAGACAAGTGGAGGCCAAGAAGATATAGTTAACAAGAAGCCCCAGGTTTAGATAGCAGATCTGCCAGGATTCGCCACCCAGGGAGTTACATTTAGTATAGCTTACAAAATTAGGATGCTAGTTCCTGTGCCCAATGATTGAGTTACCTCCTTGTTTAATATTTCACGCTACAATTTTTAAATAATTATTTATTATTTAAAACAATTTTAAATTTAAATGTTTTGATCATATATTTCCCTCACCCAAGTCCTTCTAGATCCTCTTTATTCCCTGCCCATCCAAATTTAAACTCTTTCTCAAATATCAAACAAAAACCCAATACAGCAATGTACCACCCCCTCCCCACCCCAAAATCTAAAAATAAGCAAAATAATACCCAACGTTAACCAAATAAAAGCATGCACAAGACAAACCAAAAACTTAACCAAAATCAAATCAAAACAAAACAAACCTATGGAGTCCTTTATATGTTGGGCAACTACTCGGGAACGGGAAGCATGTCCTGGATTGGAGTAACATTATACTCAATGTTACTCTATTGGGAAAAATTATTTTCTATCTCTCAGAAAGTGGACGTGATAGTTCAGTTGTTAACCTTTGCCCTAGTGGCTAAGTTTTCACTCATTCATTCCTTTATCTATCCATTCACTCACTGTTAAAAAATAAAATACAATAAAATACAATAAAATACAATAAAATAAAATAAATAGAAGATAAAGCACAAACTATCACATCAAATTTGGAAGAGGTAAACAAACAGAAGGAAAAAAGCCCAAGAAAGCACCCAGGAACCAGAGACTTGTTTACATTCTCAGGAATCCTATAAATCATAAAACTGGGGAGAGAGAGAGAGAGAGAGAGGGGGGGGGGAGAAACAAAGGACTTGGTGCAGACCTGTGCAGGCCAAATGGTTCACTTTTCCCATGTCACATTCAGAAATGGTTGACTCACAGGCAACAGGATAGACACCTGCACAGATTCAAAGGATGAGTTCTTGCTTCCAGTGTCCAGGGTGTCATGAGACCCAGGGCTACCAATGGCCAGAGGGCCCAACTGGTGTCTCCTCTGAACAGCTGCCACCATGTAATTTATCACATTCATCCCACCTTCTTTGGCAGGAGAAGTGCAGATTATAGAGCCCTTGAAAATTACTATTTTGTGTCTTCTTGTATTGTGGTAAGTAGTTTTAAATGTGGGCTTTTTTTTTTCTGGTTTTGCCTAATTCTGAGTGGTGGAAAATTAATCTCCAACTGAATTCATAATTGCTACTAGAGGAAGCCACTGCCACTGGCAGACTATAGCTTACCATCAATCGTTACCAAGGGTCATCTACTGAAGTCGGCTTAGCTCCCTTGAAATTCCACTGGGCATTTAGAAAAGACTGTGTACATCCAGTAAAAGCTATTAATGCTGCTCCTGGCTTTTGTTTCTTTTCTCCCATTTCCAAATCCACTTTACTTTCCCATTTCTTTCTCTGTGGGAGATATTTCTGCTCCCTTATACTTTGATTTTCCTCTCTAGCTCAGTTTATTCTGAAGAAGGTCAAGCAGGGTCCTGGTCTTCCCGGGCTCCTGTGCCAAGGTCTGGTTTTATCTTTCTAGTCATTCAGAATCTGAGCTATTTGTTTTGTTTGTTTGCTTTGTGTAGTTATTGATGTATTGGTAGTGATGGTTATTTTGGGGGTAGATGCCGTAAGACTCAATGGACACTACAAACAACCCTGCAAATCTGGTCCAAGTCTTGGGTACTTGTATCCTACGGGTACCTACCTAATGCAGAGAGACACTGGTGACTGATGGAGCAGAATGGGCATTAGCAAGAGCTCAGATTCTGAATGGTCTCCTGGAATGAGAAGAACAATCATGTTCTTCTAACCCCAGATTTGCTGCACCCCTCCCTAAATAGGCAGCTGGTATCTGCCACATATTCTCTGGGATAAACTCGCTCTTATTGAATGTCTGAGAGAAGCTCAGCGGAGACTTCAGTTACTCAATTTCTTTGTGAAGGGAGATGTTATCTATCTTTAAAAGAAAAATATTGTCTTAGCAGCCTAAGCACATATTTCCTCAGAGAGTATGCCATTTTGCCCTTTTGCATTACAAAGTGTCCTTATAAAAATAAGGTACCAATTCATTTTTGACAGGCATTTAAAACCCTGGCATTTAGGAACTGGCTAGTGGCTTCTGCATTGACTGTGGATAATAAATGTCTGGGAAATATTGAATAGGATAAACAGAAAGGGTCCGGAGTGAATGTTTTTATGACAATACATACTTGGGTCATTTCTTTCTAATCTGCTTTGTCATAAGATTTATTTCTCTGTTAAAGAAACACAGACTTTGAGTCATATGTTCATTATGCAACACATGACTTTATTATTTTCATTACATGTTTCTTTTCATTAAAAGAAGATTTTGCTTTTTCTATTAATACATTTTATATTCTAAGTGGTGGTTCAACTTTAAGAATTTAAATTTTTATTCCCATAGTTTAAGAACACTCTCTTAGTCCTGTACAAGGTATTACAGTCTAGATTCAATAGCATAAGAGCTTCAGCATAGAGAAGAAATAGCTTTGGGACTCTAGACATTTGCAACCAGAGAGGAGATACCATAAGGTGCATCATTAGAAGCAATAAGCTTTAGAAAGACATAAGAGTGGGAGGAGAGGCCCCTTCGTACTGCAAACTTTATATGCCCCAATACAGGGGAACTCCAGGGCCAAGAAGTGGGAGTGGGTGGGCAGAGGAGCATGGAGGGGGGAGGGGATTTTTAGGATAGCAGTTGAAATGTAAATTAAGAAAATATCTAATTAAAAAAAAGAGTCCAACTCCCATAAATGCACACGGAAGAATTCACATACACACACACACACACACACACACACACACACACACACACAAATATGCATAGAGGTATGTATACACACATATGCAGAAATGCACACACACACACACACACACACACACACACACACACATATTCTCAAATAAACACATACACCATAAAAGTCTACTTTTCATGGCTTCAATGTACATAAATATTTTCTACACTGTTCAATGAAACAACAAATACTTCTGAACAAGGGGCTTTAATTTTCAGTTACTTTAATAGATTTAATGTGAATAATAAGAAAACAACAGTAGTCTGGTAATTGTTCAGAGTGTCAGACCCTCTAAGACTACAACAAAGCAAACTGAGTGAGTGAAATGAATCTCAGGGTAGAAAACATTCTAGTCACTATTTTGGAATCCAGAGATGGATTCTCTTTTAGAAGGTGCCTTAATCAGTGTTGTATTGCTGTAAAAGGACAACATGAGTCCAGGACTCTTATAAAGGAAGACATTTAATTGTGTCTTGCTTATAGTTTCAGAGGTCTACCCTATTCTCATAATGGTAGGGAGCATAGCAGTGGGCAGTTAGACATGATGGTAGAGAAGTAGCTGAGATTTCTTTATCCAATGTGCAGGTGGCAGGAAGAGAGGAAGACATTTGGCCTAGCTTTGGCTTTGGAACCTCCAAGAGCATCCTTAGCAATATGTTTACCCCAACAAGGCCACACCCTCTAACCCCTCTGATGTAGTGATACTCCATGAAGACTAAGCATTTAAATATTGAAGACTCTGGGGACCACACTTATCAAACCAAAACAGAAAGTTATTCATATACCAGATACATATGGCTGGAACTTCTATATCTCAACTGTGGGAAGAAGTGAGGAATATGCAATAAGGGGTCATTTTATCTCAGCTTAATTATAATAAGATAAATTATAGACACTAGTATATTACCTACATCAATTTATATACTGGTATGTTTAACCATCCATTAATGCATGCATTACACACACACACACACATATATATATATATACACACACACATATACATATATCCACAGATTATACATATATACATATACACACACACACACACATATATATGTGTGTGTGTATGTGTGTGTGTGTATATATATATATATATATATATATATATATATATATATATGGCACTACACAGTACCATAATCTTTGTAAATACTGAATGTAAGTCAAAACTGTACCAAGGTTTTCTAGCAATGAACAAGAGAAATTCACATCAATGCACTATTTTCACAATGTTTTGATGAAACACTAAAACATTCTCATTGATACATATAGAACAATAAAAAATAGTAAGACTAATGATTATTCATATATACAAAATATAAATTCTAGAAGTATTAATATGTAACTATTCTCTCATTAAAATCACATCAGGCTGCTTTGGACATGTTTGCCTTCTCTCAGTCACATGAGCTATAAGACAGAGCAGTGGTTTTCCTATGAAGTATCAAATGTTCATATGCTTTTCAAGTTTGTGTTATTTTCCATGACATCTTATCCTTCCAGTTTTACATAGGGTGAAGGAAAGATTGCACCTGTGCAGATGTTTTATTGGCACTTTTCTCTGGAATGCTTTCATCACAACCATGTCCTTTGTCAATATATCTCTAACAGCATACTGAAATTTCCAAGGAGCCCAAGCTTCAATATTACTCCCATCAGGCAGTGCTACATGATTTGGTTTACACTTAATTCAGAGTTCAGATCTAGCTTTATTACTCTGTGTGTCTGCTGCTCTTTTGTTGCTGTTGTTGGTGCTGATTTTTCATATAGAATTATTTCTGTTCTCTGTTATCCAGCTTTACAACCTGGTTTATCCTTGAAGGAGAAGGCCATACATGTTACTGTCTTCTCTGGAACAGGAACAAAGAACAATCACTGAGCAATTTGAAAGAACTTCAAATGTGATGGGTCCTCAGTCATAGGTGTGTCTGTTATGAACTCTTTGCCACTGCAAGTGCTGTGTGTAATTTTTTTCTTTGTGGCATTTTACTGATAAATGCTGAAAAAGCACATCAGCTATTACCACAACAATACAAGATGATCAACCTCAATGTTTCAGTGACCTTCAACATGTTTTTCCTCTCTTATGAAACTCTTGGCTAGCTGAACTTGAGCTGATACTATATAAATATGTATATCATTTTAGGGTACCAGAGTACTAAAGTAACAACACACTGCAATCTGCCATCTCATCATTGACATAGAGCTGAAAAAGAAATACAACCTTAGGAAATAGGAACCATATCAAAGCCCAGCTTCAAATGAACTACACTTCAAGCCAATAAAGCAAGTGACATGTCGGAACTCCAAAGAGTTTTCAGTGTCCCACACCCAACAAATCATTGCAAAGTCAGTCTTGTGACTATAACACAGAAGGAAGGATAAAGACCAAAAGGTCGTTTAAACCAAGAATGACTTCTACTGTTATGTATGTTCAACAGGATCCAGATTAAAATGAATAACTCCCATCCTCATCTCCTGTTGATAACAATCTTCTTAATTCTTAATTAAGCACACATTGAAGGAGTTACAGAGGTCAAGTGTGGAGCTGAATCAAAAGGATGGACCAACCAGTGACTGATGCAGCTGGGGATCCATCCCATAATCAGCCACCAAACATAGACACTATTGCATAAGCCAGCAAGATAGTGCTGAAAGGGCAGTCTCGTGGGAGGCTATACCAGTGCCTGGCAAACACAGAAGTGGATGCTCACAGTCAGCTAGCTATTAGATGGAACACAGGACTCCCAAGGAAGGAGCTAGAGAAAGTACCCAAGGAGCTGAAGGGGTCTTCAACCCTATAGGTGGAAGAACAACATGATTTAACTAGTACCTCCAGAGCTCATGTCTCTAGCTGCATATATAGAAGATGGCCTAGCTGGCCATCATTGGGAAGAGAGGCCCCTTGGTCATGCAAACTTTATATGCTCCAGCACAGAGAAATGCCAGGGCCAATAGGGGGGAGTGGGTGGGGTGGGTAGGGGAGCAGGGTGGGAGATGGGGAGGGTTAAGGGGATTTTCAGGAGAATGGGTGAAATGTAAATGACGAAAATATCTAATAAAAAACAATCTTCTAGTTAGGGGTGATAATCAGAATTAATGAAAAATAATAATCACCACATAAAGGTCAGTTTGAAAAAATGCTGAACCCTTTTACTCTTAAAGATTTTTATTCCCTGCATTTTTGTAATGATTTTAGTAAAGCATGACTGATGACAATACATCAACACGAAGCTTGGCTGGGACTTCTCCACCACCTTTCCCTGCCTTAGTCAAGCAGTTTTGTTATGAGAACCATGGAAAAAAGGAGACAAGTAGAGGGAGTCTGATTCAGACCTGAGAGAGATCCAGACCTGAGAGAGTTCCAGACATTTGCTGTCCATCATCTAAATGAGACTCAGGTCCACAGTTAATTAGCACCCTGGTTCTTTCTTTCTGTGCTCGCCCATTGTTTACTGTGGCCTCTTGATTTAACTGGCTAGCTGCTTGTCGAGGGCACTCGGCCATCTTCAGACATCAGATTGGTTGACTGTCATAGGTCTCCTTTGTAAATATGCATTTGCATTTGTTCCTCATAGGATCAAGGAGATGCCAAGCAGAGTGCTACTTGAGGAAGGAAGAGAAAGCACCCTCACAATAGGTATATGGAAAAACATATTGTTTCCTTCTGGATCTCTCTTGGTTCACCAAGGTTTTGATAGTAGCCCCCATTGTAGAGGAATATCCCAGTGTTATATAGTAGGACATAGATTCTATAAATGATTGAAGGTCAGGCAAACTGACTAGAAAGGAAGAATCTACTTGTACCAGGATGTTTCCAGTGACTTGTGCATGCAATCTAAAAGATCAAACACAAGTATATAAAGAGAGGATGACTGATACAAGAATCGATAATCCTACAAAATGCCATTTACAAGCAAGAATCCAACAAACAAAACTAATTCTGAGCATAAATAAGCTTAGAATGGACAGGTACATTTAATATGGGAAGATGCCTTATTGAAGATTTCCCTTTACTTACTTAATGAGAACCATAGAAACTGGCCAGGTGCCTCCATCCAGCCCATGATCAAGGTCTGTTGCTTCTCTCAGTGTTACCTCACCCTATTGATGAGTCTAAAAAGTGATCCTCTTATGATTATAATCACAGTGGTTCTGGCTTTCCTTTCTAGGTAGTATATGCATTTCTATGGAACTGAATGAAGACCTGTTCAAATTTAGCTCTCTATTACATTTATCTCAGCATTGAAGATCCCCTCCTTCCCTCCTTCTGTTCTTCTCTTTCTCCCTCCCCCCTTCTCTCCTTCCCTTTGTTCTTTATTACTGTAGATCTCTACACATTTTGGTATACCATTTTCTATCTTTTCCAATGGTTCCTTTGGCTTCCTTCCCGGGCCCTTTCTTTTCTTATTATGTGAATATGTCACACTAAATGAGCCTGATTGCCAACCGTATATTAATCTGATTCTCCCCTAATGGGCTCTTCATGCAAAATTGCAGGATGTTCCTACCTGTTGACTCTTGAGAAGCAGGAGGAGAATTCAGTCATAGCATAATCTCAGTGCAGTCTACTTGAGACGCCTGTCACTTAGTGGTGATTTAAGGAGACATCTACACTGAGCACATACTCTATATTTCTAGTGCTCACATGCTGAAATTGTCAACAGATCCAGAAGAGCCCCTAAGAACAAGGTTGAAATAAGCTATAGACTACTTAAGTGATAGCTTTTCACTTCTAGTCCATTTTTAACTCATTCCTCCCAGGAAAACTAACTAATCAAGATGTCACCTAATTACTCCCTGCACTCCTCAAATACCACCAGGTTTAATCTTAAAGATAAAAGTAAAGGTCATAATTTTCTCAAAAATATCATGAATTTATTTTATTTGGTTTTGTTTGTTAAGAAATATACCCTCCTATGACCCAGAAATATGGGATCTGAACCGTCCCTGCAGCATGCAGATAACGCTTCTAGCAGTTTGGAGTCTGCTCAGTGTGGCTTTTCTTTTTACAGGGTTAGATCAATATCACACTGATACATGTTCTGCCAGCCACGCTGTAATGCTGCATTCTTCCAGGCTTGGTAATAGAAAGTGATTTAATGCTTTCAGCTTGGAAGATATTGCAATGAACACTGTGATTTATAAAACAAATGGGCTATTGTCCTAAATAAGTTTAAAATTATATAGACCTGAGGAAATAGAGTTAACTAAAGTTTTAATGCTACTCGCCTATTTTCTGCTAAGCAGTTTATACAGACACATAAGCAATTCTACTCAGAAAATGCAACAGAAATTTATAGCCGGAATCCTCCATACATAATTTCTTTAACCTAGTGTACCTTTTGGCATTTATTAGTACACAGAGGCAGCTTCCTACATATCTTTCTTTTATTTAGGCAACTGTCTATATATTTATAGGGCCCATAAATCATTGCATCTTAAACAGTAGCCTATCAGAAAAAAATATGCTAATTGTGGAGGGCAGTGTGTCCTATATTGAATGCTACTGGCATTTTGGAATATTATTTCTTGCTTTATCACAGAAGCGTGCTAAGAAATAGAAATGACAGGAGCACTATAAGCCAGAGGAATCTCAGTGATACATTGAAAAGCTGCCATCTCTTATTCTCAGAACACATCGGTGAAGACAGCAGAGTGTGATAACAGGAGATAGGAAATTTTCATTTAATCTTTTAAATGCATTGGCTTCGAGATGTGAGTGGAATTTGCATGCAGCAATTCTAATCCTTTTCCTAGTTTAATTTCCCCTTCTTCATCTTCATCTCCTTCCGTCTTCTTTGTGTGTACTTGAGAAAGAACTCAAGTTTGGCAGTGCTACTCAGGAGAATTATTACAGTGGAGAGAGAGGAAGAGAAAACTGGAAGCAATCTGCATGAGAATTTAAAGAATGACTTAGGCACCATCTGAATGTGTGATGATCATTGCTGCAGAAAAATAGTAAAATTAGTAACAATGCATCTCAGGTTGGTTTTTTAATTATATTAATAACAAGACTTCCAAACAGTGATTTTAAAAGAAGAAAAAAAGCACTTCTATAGTAAAAGGCAATGTTTGGAAACACAATTTATATGAAAGGAGAGCATCTCCCCCAAAAGTTTATGCCCTTCGCTATGTCTTCATCTACATTGCTGAGTACTGTGGTATAACCACTCCTCTGCTTCAACAGATAAGAAGACACTGCCTGCTTAAGTCAGATTGGATTTGGCTGTGCCACCTCACCAAAGGTGCTAGTCCACTTCCTGTTACTATAGTGAAATACCTGAGATAATTAACTTGTAAAGAGGAAAAGGTTTATTATGGCTCAGGGCTTTGGTGATCCCAAAGAACCTGAAAAAATATGTTCTAGCTTCATGGGAAAAAATATTGATTAAGGTTCAAAACAATACTGTGAAAGGACAGCTTCTCAAGTACCCTGGTTTCTTATTCCCAATAACAACAGTACAATGAGGTCAATAACACATGAAATTCTTCTTTACGGATAGAAAATTCAACATCTGTGTAGTTAAATGATTTGCACTAGCTGCTGTAGAGATCCCAACAAACTGTGCTTCTGGAGCTAGAAAAATGGCTCAGTGGTACAAACATTTCTTAGTCTTGCAGAGGATGTGGATTCAATTCTCAGTACCACGAGATGGTCCACAATCCTTAGTAACTTTAGTTCTAGGGGACCTAACATCCTTTTGTGATTTCTCTGTGCTCTAGGCATGCATGCCATCCACATACATACATGTGGGAATGTAAAACATTTGTACATATAAAGTTCAAAACAAACAAAAACATGTTTATCTATAGAGATGTGAAGAAGCCAACATATGGTGAATGACTAAAGGAATCTGATAAGCAACATTTCTAATAAACTTTTTTTTCACATTTGAGCAATGTTAGTTTTTGATGTCATTGACATCATAAAGTCAGAATCTAGGTACATTTACAACTTTATATAACAATTTCAATATTTCATAGAAATGTTGATCAAAATTTACATTAAGAAAGAATTTATTTATATACATATATGTATATTCATGAATCTACATACTGGATGTTATCTGTAATATTACATATAAAGATATTTCCATCTCATTAACTTATAATATTTATTCATCTATATAGTAAGTATCCTAGTGGTCTACCATTCTAAAAGTATCTATCAATGTCTGTTTTTAGTAACTTCTAGTCACTGAAAATATGCATAGGATGTATATTGGTTACAAAAATTAATTTGAAAATAATTACAATGGATATATCAAAGCAATGAGAATGGGAAAGCGAGACTTCTTGATGGCTAAATATCTAAGCTACACTCATTATCTGGTAATAAATAATCATAGTACACCCCACCATAAAGCCACACAAACTATGAGTTTGGTCATTTGAAATTACCTTAACACATTTCTTTGAACTTATAACAACATCCCTATTTTTCTTTTATCAGCACAGAAAAAAGCAAAAATGAGTGAATCCTGATTTCTATTCACGAATTCTGTCACTTACAGAACAAAGTTCCATGAAAACTAAGTTTACCACCTTCTAAATGTGGTTTGCAGTGCTCTACTTGTGTATTTAAGGGAATAAATGTGTAAGTAAGAAAGCTGATATAAGGAGGCTTATGATGTGCTAGCCAGTTGAGACGGTGTTCTCTCATATATACAGAACTTTCTTAGGTGGTGAAGTTGTGATCATATCTGCCTTCCAAGAATAACCTTAAGGTCTTTGGTAAATGCATATATGTAGGCCTTTTTCCTAGAATCAGTGATTTAGCTGGTATGGGTTTGTCTCTACAATATTGAATTTTATATATTGAATTTTACTTAGCTCTTCAGATCACCCAGAGAAAGCCCCAGATACATGCACTCAGACTTAGTCATCACTTGATTGGGATGGTAGAAAGACAATGTTAAAATTGTGCCTGAAGATGAGAATACTACTTTCTTTAAAGTCCCATAAATACATTTCCAACACTATATAGTTTTTAGAATCTCTTAGATGGGATTATGGACTAAGTTCTCAGAAACCATAATGATTTCTGTCAGTTCTTCACATATTTAAAAATTACCATACACCTGGCAAAGAGTTCACATCTGTCTTAGAGAAAGTTCAGATCTTTAAAATAAGTCTTGTATGGCTTTTAACTCAATATTATTAACTTTTGAGAGCATATGGCAAACTACCTGCCTTACAGTCACATATTTTTCTTCTTTAGAAGCATCTAATGCTATGTTTTTTCACAACGTTTTATATATAGTATTTTGAATATGAAAAACACATAACTTTCTTTTTAACAGCTGGCTTATGACATAACCCATACTCATACATAAAGAAAATGTATATAATAATAATAATGAAAAATCTTGTACTAGATCTAGAATTGCTGAATCATGAGACAGGGACAATTATAAATTCCAAGGTTCATAATTGAGCAATTCGTACTATGTATACCTACATGTACATCTTCTTACTCATTAACATATGAGCCAATTCTTCATGCTTAGTATGAGGTGTAGAATTTCACTTTGAATGGGTTGGATTCTATTCTGCGTGAAGTATGCTAAGCTTACTCCTTAGAAATCAGCACACAACTTCTGGTTTTATATTAATATCATATAAGTTATTAAATAATTTATTTATTTATGGATTTTCTTTTTTATGAGAAGTCTTTCTGAAACAAAAATAATGAAAAATATAGGCAGTCATAACATTTGGTATGCAGCAAATTGTAGGTCCTAGAATGATACATGTTCAGAGAAGAGAGGGCTAGATGATAGGTACACAAGAGGAAATATCCCAATATTCTACAGTAAACCAAACTGATTACAATTCATAATAATTCATTGGGCATTTCATTAAGTTATTTAGAATTTTCCCAGCACAAATAAATTAGTTCCCAGGATATGGAAATACATTCTGAGGATATGGAAATGTATTTGTTCTGATTTAATTATTCTATGTTGTTTCTACTCTTTACCTTATGACATGCACAATTAATATATTTCAATAACAATAATTTAGCATATTGCCCTTATAAGAATTATACATTTATTTTCATAAGTAACTTTTTAATCATGATTGATTTTTCAGAAAAAGCTAATTCATATACAAATATGATGGTTTATTACATTTAAAATGTTAACTTTCATAGATTTACATGCTTAAAATTTTCAGAGGTGGTCAGATTTTTCTTTCCTAATTTATTGTGGTCAATTCATTACCCTTACATATCACCATGAAAAGCAGAGCTATTGGATATGGCATAGACTTTAGGTCAGGACCACAGAGCCACACCCACAATATAGCAATGTCAACATTTCACCTTGACAGTTGCACTTTATGAGTATGTGAAGATAGCAAAGACAACAAATGCAAGTGTGTATAATCTACTTAAAACTATAAGTAGATACAGAATAAAAAGATTGAGATAAAGAATGTATGATAACATACAAACAAAAGCATAAAGAAAAGAAAAAACAAGACAAAGAAGTTCACAAAATAAACAAAAGCTATGAAGTCCATTTTGTGTTGACCAACTACTCTTGGCCTAGGGCCTGCCCTGGAAGAAAGTGATTTTTCCCTTTCCCAGAATGTAACAATTGTAAATAGCATCTTGGCCACAGGAAAAATTTTGTACACATTTTCCATTCTCCAAGTTGGAATTTTGCAGTATATTTTGAAGCTATGAAGGTTTTGTGGGTTCTGCTAGAGTCTCTTTCACATAAAAGAGTAACATACAACTGTTAGAATATGAAGAAAATTACTAAAAAATATTTCAAAGTCAAGTCAATAACACCATGTGTGAAATTTGAGACTGTGTATATTTGTCCATATATCATAACTATATCTATCTACACACACACACACACACACACACACACACACACACACACACATATATATATATATATATATATATATATATATATATATATATATATTCTCTATATATGTTTGTGTATGTGTGTGTAAATGCACACACACATAGACAGACAGACAGACAGACAGACAGACAGGTAGGCAGACAGACACATATATTGGATTTGAAAGACAGGGTTTCACTATGTAGCCCTGGCTATCCTGGAATTCTCTCTGTAAAAGAAGCCAGCCTTGAACTTACAGAGATCCTCCTACCTCTACCTCCTGCTCAACTGGCATGAGATTCAATATTTAACAGAGTTCCTTGGCACACATTAGACCCAAAAGAATTCTCAGAGCATATGAGAAACTGTCAGAGGAGAGGACACTTGAGAATAACTCCATGGGTACAGATATTGGTACAGATTTACCTTCTATTGGTAATTTATGTAGTTATCATGACTCCTGAGCTAAATTTTGCATTATTTTTGCTCAATTTTCAATCATTTATTCTTTTAGAAAAGCACACAAGTAAAAATCTAGTATCCTACTAAAACCATGCACTTTATAGCTAATGTTATATCTTTTATCTTCTCACATAAAAGGTTTATTATTAAGGAACCATGCTGAAAATAATGGTACAGATCTCTAAGGATGATAAACCGTTGTGCCTGAGGACCACATCACTGAAGCTTCTGTGCTTACAAGAGTTAATAATGGAAACTTTTTCTTTCCATCTACATATTCAGAACACTAAAAAATACTCCCATATTAACCCTGTTCTAAACAGAAGGGGCTGATTAATGGTCTAAACAAACCAGTGTGCTTAAACAGCTTAACAATTTATACTGCAAATTAAATCTCTGAGGAAAAAGTTTTGCTAATTTCCCCCCTTTTTTTGAATCAAACCTTGCTGTTATTTCTTGACACATATCAAACTTATTAAGGAATTTGGGGAGAAAGACTTCTGATTGCAAAATCAGATGTTTATGCCTGAGAATCAAAAGTACAACACCCTAAGTGTTGCTTTGGAAATTTATATTTTGCATTTTGTCTTTTCCCCTTTTGGTTCTCTGTCTCCCACTTCCTTTGTCTTGCTTCCTTCTCTCTGCATCTTTTACCACTTTATAATCCTCATTGGGACAATGCAGCTAATAAACTTGTCTTGTTGAACATTTTGAAAAAAAATCGTAGTCTTAATTGCTCATGAATTTACAGCAACTTAAAGTTTGTATTAGCACTAACTGCTGCTGGGATGGCGTTTTTCATGTATCACTAACACACTGTTGCAGCCCACTCTACGTTTCCCATCTAAATGAGTCACATTTAGTGAATGAGGATTTTGAGAAGACTTGATATGGATGTCCTTCTTTGATTCTCAGTTGCCACTAGTCATTCACTTCTATGTATCTCATAAATATTAATATTTTATATAAAAATATATCCTATATATCTATTCTATATATGCTTTTCTTTAGAGACTTTGCATTTAGTACCTTGGTCCTAATTGCTTATATAAAATATATGCATTACATTTTGAGTATAAATATAGGAAAACCATCTACATATGAATAAAATGAAGTAATCCTGTTAATATAAATCAGATTGAATTAAAATAATGGCAGTGTATAATGACTAAATTATATTCAAAATTGACATGTCAAAAATTTCATTGAAGTGCACAGAAGATTAGTGTGAACTAAGTAGAAAGGCAATTTAATATATTTAAATGAAGAAAAGATAAATGATCATAAATATACATATTTAAAAACAGATTATATATTTGGATGTTCAAATAAGTAGATTTTTATGTTTGTTGTATTGCAGTTGCTGCATTGGCTTTGTAGTAAAACTTTTGGGAAAATGCACTATTATTTTAACTATGATGAGACATCTATACTCAAATCAAAATCTCCATATGCTGCTATGAAGGTGGATAAATATAATACACTTGTTTTCTTCTTATATCTTTAGAGAGTATTGAGATACATTTAAGCATATTATCCTTTTCATGTTTAGTATCTTCTCCAACTAAGAACTGGCTCAGGAAGAAGTCAGAAACACAGAACATTTTATTAAAAAGACAATTTTATATTAGAAGGAAAGATGGTAATTTAAGCCTGTGGACCTTATATGTTCAACACAATTCAGAGGATCCCTCTCCACATAAGTATATGGATAGCACAAACTGGACTCAGTTATTAATAAAAAAGATTTGCAATTAGCACGGGCTGAGGTAGATATATAGGAGGAGATAGGGGAGGGAATAAGAGATAATTATAATCAAAATGTGTGTTTAAAAATCTCAGAAATAATTAATATGTTATATTAAAAACACAGTTATGAACAATGGATGTAATCATGTTGTATAGTGTTTTATTTTTTTTAAAAAAATGTGTTTTATTAATGGAAAAGAATTGAAGACCTAAACAAGAATCCAAGCAACTATGAACACCTGATTTTTGATAAATGAGCCAGAAATACACCTAAAATAAATCACAGTGTCTTCAACAAATCATCCTGGTCAGATTGGATGGCTGAAAGTACAAGAATCTACATAGATCCATCCTTATGAATCTGCATAAAACTCAAGTCAAAATGGATCAATGGCCTCAACTTAAAACCACATACACTGGACATGATAGAAAAGAAAGTAGGAAACAGCTTTGAACACATTGACACAGGAAAAGACTTTCTTTTTCAGAACACTTTTATTGCAGGAACAAAGATCAGCAATTAATAAATGGGACCTGCTTCTACCTCTGCTGGCTGCTCCTTGGGCTTCTCGGAGGGAAGCCATGCTAGGCTCCTGTCTGTCAGCACACCATAGAATGAGTAATATTGTCAGGCCTTGGAGCCTCCCCTTAAGATGAATCCAAATTTGGGCATATCACTGGACATACTTTTCCTCAGTCTTTTCTCCATTTTTGTACCTGCAGTTCTTTTAGTCACAAACAATTCTGTATCAGAGTGTTTGACTGCAGGATGGCAACTGTTGGCATGGTGTTTTTCATGAAGCGTCTGCACAGCAAAGGACACCATCATTCATCAAAGGTAGCACCCTACAGAATGGGAAAACATAGTTCCCATCTGGTAGAGGATATATATATATATATATATATATATATATATATATATATATATATATATATATATATATATATATGTTTATTTGGAGACATACAGATAGATGGGTAGAAAGATAGATAATATCCTGATAATTCTAGTCACCCAATGAAAATAATAAAATTGATCATAGTAAAAAACACAATATGCAAACAGATTACATGAAAATATCACCTAGATGTACAAAACTGTACTAGGTTATAGGAAAGAGAAATGGCAACAAAGACAGAGATATGGGCATTCTCACACCAATCTCAGCAGACAGACAGACTTTGAACAAAATGTCTTACTGTTTAAGAGCATGTTAGATGCATTTATTAGCTAACTCATTTAAAACATTTGCAATCTTGGCATAATTTCTATATAAATCTCTAAGAACCTTGGAACTAAATCAAGACCTACAAGAAAGTATTCTGTAACATTAAAACCAAGTGGGTACTAATATAATAAGGGTTTAAAAAAATTAAGCCAGGACAATTTCACTAATGGATATTAAATTAAAATCTTAAGTACATTATTAGTGGCTACAATTAAGCAATAGGATTAAGTTTATCCCATGCATACAAGGAAATTTCTGTAGAGGAAAAGTTCTCAGTTTAATGTACCACATAATCAGAACAAGACATCCTGTTAGATGGGTTTGGATAAAAATGATAGGAACATCATTTCACCCATGCCTAACAAGACTACATGAGCATCTCCAGTTAAGGTCTTCACAATCTGTCAAAATGAAGGCTGCATACATTGACTTAGACTGCTGAATTAGTGTGATAGCATGAGAAAGCCCACACCATACAACATTATTTAGGTCTAAGAAATAAAAGATCAGCTATTTTCATATTGTATGATCACAGAAACATATATTTAATCTAACATAGCTATTCAATTATATAGCTATAAAATACAAAATTTCTTATTTCTCAATTTTCATTATAAAATATGAAAATCAGAGACATTGTATATAAACCAAACAATAACAAATTACAGGATAAAATAGTGAATCACAAGACATAAATTTAGAAATATACAAATTGACACATAATTTTATCACACACTTCTGTACATGCACAGCAATAGCACATGTGAGAATGAGAAAATGAAATATTAAAGAAATATTTCTATCTAAGATTGGAAGACTCAAACACAAATATTAATACAACTTAACCCTAGAGGTCACCACAAAGAGGCCATCATTACTACCATTATTGTACTTAGGTCACACCTTGCATACCAACAAACCAAGTAAGACCACCTGTCCTTGATAGGCAATTGAAAAAGTCAAATTAATAGCGAAGAAAAGACAGGAGATTTATTCCATGTGAGTACTGGAAAGAGGGACAAAAATGTCCAAAGACAATGTAAGTTCATCTTCTCAATGCAATCAGAAAGTTTAGGTCTAAATAGAAGGCAAGATATATACATGATGAAGCAGTTGGTCATCCATTTTTGTCTCAAGTCCATGTCTGTCCTCAAAGTTCCCCGTAGAGTAATAGACATTACTCTGGGAGCAAAGTTCTTCACAATCATCATCATCATCATTACCGTTGCCATCATCATAGCCATGAGCACCACCACACCACCACTGTCACTCATATGAGCTGCTGTCTTGGAAAATGAAACATGCTGAACACCTCTACGAGATATTAGACAATGACATCCTCTCTTTCCACAAGAGACTCAAGCACTGTCATTCCTTCTGTCTTAATAGTAAGGCTGCTCCTTTGCTGGCATTTATAGTCTTTATGTTTGTTGTTTGTCTATTTTTAAGTGTTGCTCAATAGTAATCATAGTGTGCCTTTTTACAAGTTTGATTTTTCTTGTAAAATACTATGATGCCAAAATCTGTTTTCTCACATGTATATATGCACATATGCATGTATGTATGTATATATACTTATATATTATAGTTGGCAAGTATTTTTTGTAGAGAACCTGTTTGGCATTTTGCACTAATGTACTTTAGAGCTATTTCTCCTGGAGTTTTTATAGTTTTACCTCCTAGAAGTAATATTTTATGTTTATTTATATGTAAACAGAATAGTTTCCATGGGACAGGGGTTTATTGGTTACAGGATAAATCCAGAATGGCTACACCGATGTCCATTTCAACTAGTGATCCTTTATATTTTATTATTTACAGTCTAATAAGTAGGTAGGAATATTACATTATATTGTTCTACACTCATTTCTGCATTCCCTAATCTCTAATTAATATCTGGATTAATTTATCAAACTAATATTTGTCATCTAGTTGTGTAAAATAACTCAGATGATTCTTACTGGTGTCACACTGAGATCCTTTTTAAATTCATGATCATTTTTCTTCTTTTTCTTGTTAATGATTTGATTCATTTTTTGAGAATTAACATGTAATTATTGAATTTGCATTATTACTATATCTCCTTTCCCCCTCCAACCCTTGTGATTTTCACTCCTTTTATTTTCATGATCTTACTTTCTATAATTATTATTTTAAACACACACACACACACACACACACACACACACACACACACACACACACACACACGTAAACTGATTGGATCACCTGTCACCGGGTAAGACTCATTCTCCATCTTTAATCACTCCTTGACTGTCAGTAGATCCTCATCTAAGAATGGGATAGCACTTAAAATGTAAATGAAGAAAATATCTAATAAAAATGTAAAAAAAAAAAAAAAAAGAATGAGGGCTGTGGAATTTTTCCTATGTTCATTGTCGTACCAACTGATGCTGTCTTATTTATTGCTGTGACTAACAATATTAATCACTTCTTCCTTTAAACAAGCCTGTTACTTTATGTTTTACATCAACACCTTATATTCAGCACTTTATGTTCCACAGTGCAGCATTATATAATTTTCATCAATAATGGTCGAATGAAATTTAGTATATCTTCTTACCAGTTCATTCCTATGAGTAAAAATCCATATATTTTAGAGATGGCCCCAAAAGGAAATAATCTAAGCTGATTTTGTTTAAGAGAAAATGTTTAACTGTCCTAGCTTGAAACGCAGCCTAGCAATTTTATAAGGCAAGTCAGATCATAGCAGCGATAGGGAAAGGTCTCTTTACCAGAGACTGAACACAGCTAACTACATAAGCAGTCTGTTAAAGTATTGAGGAGAAAGAAGTAAGCTATGGCTAACTCAGCCAAGTAGGACTTCATTGAAATCTTCTTTTAGTATTGTTTTTGAAAATACTATAAATGATGGTCAATAAATGGATTTTTAAGATTTTGATTTTGTCTTTTCTCCCTTTTTTTTTTTTTTTCGTTTTTCTTTTGGCTGTTCATTCATGTAAATCTCCTTGCCCTTATTTTTTTCTTTTCTGTAAACATCACTCTTAGGATTTTAACCTACATGGCTGTTTGTTTTCACATTACCACTTTTGCCTTCTTGTTCACTGTCTTCATAGTTCTGCCCCAGATTATGTTGCACTTCAAAGTCAAACAACATCATAATGTCTAACCAAAGTCTTACACTAATATGTTAAAGCCATTGTCCCATGTCTCTAAACCATCTCCTATGCAAAGAGAAAATAGCTACTCTAGTTGACACTTCAAAAATCTATGTTCCTCATATATTAATTTCATCCTCATAGTTAATTCCACTACACCCCCTGAAACTACCCATCACATTCAGACTTCATTTTCTGTCTCTGAGAAAGGCTTCTGTGTGAGGAGCCTCTGCTTAGAGGTCAGACACCATGTGCGGGCTGGGAAAAGTCCAGATGGAGAAACCACTGTCCATCTTTCAATCATTGTTCTTGTGGGCTCTCCTGACTCCCCATCTGTGGTTATTTCCCAGGTTTTCATTGGGCCCAATCCACAGGGTATGATCTCATGGTCTGAGTGACTCAGGTGGAGGGTAGCATGACCAAAGGCCAAGTTTCTCCTTTCTTGGGTTATAACACAAAAACAAGAGCTAGCACGCCTATTCAGGCTGCACAGAACATGTGCAGCATGTATTTCTTACATTAGGTTTTCAGGGTGGTCTCTTAGAATGCTGTGCACATCTAAATGTTTACTCTTCATCACTCTGCAGGCTGGAATTGGAGGAGGGAAGACCATAAACACCAAGGCTGATGCTAAAATTCTTTTTTTTTTTTTTTTCTCTCCCTAAAATTATATAGGTCTTTTTGAAAAAAAGAGGAAACTCAAACAAAACAACATTATAAATAATTTGAGATATCAGGCTCCAAGTTCTCATTAGGGGCTGAACATTCAAGATTTTCTTTTCACTCTTTGTCCAAAACTTAATTCTTTCCACTTCCTAGTTCATGTGCTTAAGCAAGAGGTCATGGTTAAGTTCTGCCAGAAGTGCTGCTATATAGTCTCGGTCACAAGGTGGCAGCATTGAGCAAAGTGGTAGCCTTTAAAAAAAATAAAATAAAAATCAGCAAGTCAGCCAGAAATGCTATATTTACGAAAATCTCTGCCTTCTGGAGATAAGTAGGTTAGAGTTAGCCTGTCTGCTCTACAGGGTTATAGGTCTCCCTAACTCACATATGCTGGACACAGAGAAGCCAGGGCAGACCTTATGCCCAGCAGCACGTTCTTGGGCTGTAGGTTTAAACTGGTGTGTTTCATTCATTGTAAGCTCACTATGTTTCTTGACTCCCTCTTGCCCTTGATATCAATCAGGCCATTCTCCCTAGAGAAGCACCCTTCATTTTGAATTGAACGGCATCGGCATTGCTTGGATTCTTGATCTCTATCCTCTCAGAAGAATTTAAGCTCCTTAATAAACTGCTCCAAGCTTCCTCTAATTCTGGCATCCCACAGCGTCTACAGGATGCTGCTGGCAGCACAGGCACACACAGGCACACACTCACTTTCAGTCCACATCACTGTCTCAGGTTTCTTACCCTAATTATGCAGGACCTGGGTGCATGCTTATTTCACATAGGCAAAGCTAGAGAATTTATTACATGAAACCACCTTTGCTACAAGCGCTCTTGCTGTGCCTCCTACACAGTGAATGGACAAGCAGCATCAGATGGTGAAAATATATAAAATATGCATGCAATGAAAGCAAGCGCCGCTTCCTTATCTAGCAGCTCACTATCTTCCCAGTGCTCCGGATAGTATTTCAGATAAAGAAAATAATAACGGATAAATTTGCATGGTGATCGTATAAAAGATATAAAAGGTTTATTAAAGACAAATAGACTACAAAAGCTTACATTATTCAAATTAGCAAGTAGAAGCTGAGCCAATGTCTGCAAACCAGTTTGCAATTAAAAGCCAGGAACTTGCTTATATCCTTGAGCCAAGCAATTTCGTTTTTAGGTTCCAATTTTAAAGACACATCACATGAGAAGATTTCAGCCTATTTAGAAATTTCACTGGTGCTCTCCTAGTTGAGAGAAAGTGAGCATTCAGTCCATGTGTACAAGAGTCTGGACGGAAGTAGAAAAAAAAATGAAAGGAAAAGGAAGAGTGAGGCAACTAGAAATCCTTCAAAACGATAGCCATTGAGTACTTGCTAAACCTGGAGATAGTGATCATACTGATACTTAGGCACTGATGATCACAGAGTCCCCTGTAGCAATCTAGACATGTGCCAACATTGCTCAGGGGCAGGACACAAAGTCAGACTGGGCTATAAGGAAACAAAAGTGGAACGCTCAGACTATGTAAATGTAAACAGGCTGAAAAGATGCTGGTCAACAGCAGCAGTGTTTCCGTGCATAATCCAGTTTCTCTGCTGGTAAGGTAGAAGTGATTGAAAAGTACTTGCACTAACATTAAATCATATGTTCATAAATAAGGAGACTTGGCCAGCAAGCACATGGCCTGTGGTAGCAGTACAGAGCATCACCTCTCACTTTGCTGCCTACTGCTATGATCGGGGAAGCTGGGCCACCTAACACAGATCTGAATGTTGGATCTGAATGATTCCTCTATACAATTGATACTGAGGAGTTCTTTTTGAAGGTATTGCTATCCAAAGCCAATCCCATGTCTCTTAATACCCCCCATGGCATGCCTAGGATGTAAAATTGTAGTTCCACTCTAATCTATTGAGCCAAAATTTGAGGCTGTGCTTGTTCATTTATGAGTTTAATAAGAAGGTCTTCTTCTATAGCCTAGGATGGCTTCACAGCCATCTGAGTACTAGGATTCCAGATATGAACTTACAGAAAAACTGTCAGGCTTGCATTTTTAATACCTCCTGGCTATGCACATGGATGTGGCAATGTGGGAAGGATGAGACAGGGAAGGGGTGGTGAAGATGGCAGATATCTCCATTGTCTAAGTGTCTCTGAGATAGTCACATATTGCTTAACTTGAACTACTGGGCAACTATGTTTACTTCCATAAACAGCTTTTTTTCCCTGGCATACCTATATTTTTATTGGCTAGGAATACAGCCAGCTTCTAGCTGTTATCAACACAAACAAAAACACAGGCTTACTCACTTTTTTCAACAGTTAATCTAAAGTGACGTTTAGAAGGGACTCCCAATTCCACCACCGTTACCCAATAAAGAAATTAAGGCCCATACAGACCAAATATAACAATAAAAATCACACAGCTGGGGAGCAGAAAAGCCTAACTTTGAATAGATATTCATAAATCAATATTTTCCTTTTGAAAAGCCCTGTCTTCTGCAAAATTTGCTGTAGGTTGTTTGCTTTATATATCAGAACTTCCCAAGTTTTAAAATGATATGCTAAATAGGAACATGCACATATTCCAAGAATTAGATGTGTCATCCTAGATGAGACAGACAATTGGACAGTATAGCTACTGCCATTCTTTAACAAGTACTCCATCTATGGCTTTGAATGTCACCAAGAGTCCTTTCCACTAACTTGCAAAACCTGCACAAACCCATGATATATGAGAGCAATGTTGTAACAGAAGCTTACAGCAACAGTGGCTTATGAAGCTACTACAAAGTAGAAAGCCATGAGATGAATCCTTGCAGCAGACACTAATGGATATTGATTGGCAGGTATGTGGAATAACAAGTTAACTGAAGGAGATAAGGAAGCACTTCCAGAGAACACAGGGATAATTTGGTGAAAGGGCACATGAAGGGTCATTTAAGTATAATTGTTGAGATTCACACATATAGTAATAGAAGAAATACTCAGACTTCTGGACAGGATCATAGTTCCATTTTGTGCTGAGTACCAAGGAAGTCCTTCCCAGTTCTAATATGGACAGTAGGCCTTCATTCAAGACAAAGTAGGCATCACCTAGAACCTTAAAAATACAGTATCTCAGGTGCTATACCAGAACTAGTATCTCTGAATGTGCACTTGCATTGAATTCCCATTCCGATACATGATCCATCTACTTGTTAAAGACTGAGCACCATTGGTGTCATTGATTATTTCCAATCTAATTCTCAATAGTGAAACTAGCAAAATGGGATACTTTGCATCAGAACATAATCAGAACCTTCAGAGCTTGAAGAAGACCCCGGGCTTCTATATACTTAGCCATGACCTAAAGTAAACGTTAATATACATATGTAATCAATCACAGCTCATGTATATATATGAGTGTCTGTCTGTACACATTCTGTGCACATGTTTATCTGTGCAGCACTATCCTAGGAAATTTAAACATTTCATCTGGCCGGAAAGCTCTTTAAAACAGAAGACAAGCAACTCAAAATAGCTTCAGGAAGTTTCTGAAACTGACTGGATTCATTAGGAACCTCCTTCTTAGAGGAAGCAATATAGACTGCCGAGGGTCACTCTTACAAAGGCCAAGCTGCAAAGAAAGACAAACAAACAAATAAACAAAGAGTCAAGCTGCAGAGAAGACCCTTAGCCAAGCAAAGATACAAAGAAGACTCTGAATCCAGACAGGTGCCTGGAAGAAGCCAAAACCAGTCATGCTACCTGGAAGAGGTTAGATTAACAGAGTCCCTTACAGGCCATCCAGAGACTGTCCCACCTGGGGATCCATCTCATATACGGTCACCAAACCCAGACACTATTGTGGATGCCAAGAAGTGCTTACTGACAGGAGCCTGATATAGCTGTCTCCTGAGCGGTTCTGCCAGAGCCTGACAAATACAGAGGCGGCTACTCACAGCCAACAATTGGACTGAGCACGGAGTCCCCAATGGAGGAGTTAGAGAAAAGACTGAAGGAGCTGAAGAAGTCTACAAATCCATAGGAAGAACAACGTCAACCAACCAGACCCCCAGAGCTCCCAGGGAATAAATCACCAACCAAAGAGTACACATGGCGGGACCCATGGCTCCAGCCACATATGTAGTAGAGAAAGGCCTTGTCAGATACCAGTGGGAGGAGAGGCCATTGGTTCTGGGAAGGCTCAATGCCCTAGTGTAGGGGAATGCCAGGGTGGGGAGTTGGGAATGAGTGGGTGGGTGGGTGAGCACCCTCATAGAAGCATGGGGAAGGGAAATGGGATAGAGGGTTTCTGGAAAGGAAACCAGGATAACATTTGAAATGTAAATAAAGAAAATATCCAATAACAGAAACGAAAAGGAGAGAAAGAAAGAAAGAAAGAAAGAAAGAAAGAAAGAAAGAAAGAAAGAAAGAAAGAAAGAAAGAAAGAAAGAAAGGCAGGCATTCTCTAACCTGTTGAGCTGCATGCATGCTTTTGTGAGCTTCCACCCGTACAAAGGTGGGATTGGGTAAAGCAGCTGTCTTTGAGACTGTGAGTAACCTCAATAAACTCGTCGGTTCCCCAAGTTAAACTTTAACAGTATCAATATTTTGGGCTATGGTAAATTCCCTCTCTCAGGTGAGTAGACATGTGTGCTGTGCATCTCTCTAGAAAAGACTTATCACACAACAGCACCAATCCATGTCTTGCATCTGTAGGCCAAAGAGGATATTAGATTCTCTGAGCCAAGTTGGAAGTGATTGTGAGCCACGCAGTGTAGGTACTGGGAATCAAACTAGTGTCCTCTGCAAGAGCAAGTGTTCTTAAGTCAGTGAGCCATCTCTCAAGCCCTTTTGGTGAGATTTGCAATAAAATATGTTTGAGAAAACACATAATCAGAGTGTTAAAGTCAAACAGTATTGACAGTCTTGCGACCTGATGACCAATGCCAGTGATGTGGTATGTTCCTGTGGCCTATGGGACACAACATTTCTCTGTATGTTTAATAGAATCACACAGGTAATATTACAACATTATCGAAAGAGCCTAAACATGTGTTTAATACTGAATAGGAATAAAACAGAAGACAATTATTAGTGTTTTTAATCACCTATTTGATACAACTTTTGCTCTCTAAATATTGAATAATGAGTAAAGGGACTCTGGCAAGGGTATATGTGGCAAGAAGGACTCTGGTAGGCCTTACCTTTCTCATCAGTTCCCTCTGTTTTGATAAAAATGATTAGATTACACTGCTAAAGCAAGTGTATATATTATTTTAGCACTTCCTTCTCCTTAGGCTGACTCCAAGGTCCAGCTATCAATATATTGAAGTCCAGAAAGCAAGGTGTCCGTTGGTTCACCTACTTAAACCCCTTATCCAAACATGGGGTTTCCCCATTTACCTTTATAAATGACCATTTTCCTATGGGCCACATCTGTTGCTTCTCTATCCAGAGGAAGTCCTTTGTCCCATTCTGAAAATATTACCTCCTTCCCTCCCTTGTTTCACTTCCCCTTTTCCTCATCCTTTATCTCCTGTCGTTGTGTTTCCATGCCCCTGTCTTTTCTGGAGCAAGTAAATATGCTTTGTGCTGAGAACTTGGTCTTGGAGCGTCCTGATCTGATACAATACTTTTTATTTCAATAAATGTTCATAGCTTTAAGGTTTCATGTATATGGTTGCTTTGCCACATGTATGTCTGTGAACCACATGAATAACTGGTGTCCACAGAGGACAGAGAAAGACATCAGATCCCCTGTAACTGAAGTTACAAATTGTGAACTGTCACACAGGTACTAGAAATCGAACTCCAGTCCTCTGGAAGAGCAGCTAGTGCTGTTAACCACTAAGCAATCTCTCAGTCCCCAACACATTTTATTTCATTTATTTAAGTCATCGTTACTCTGTAGATAATAAGTCCCAGTATCAAAAAAGAAGCCAGCGACTTGAGAGAGCATCAGGTAGGTGAACAGAAATACTGAGTAGACACAGGAGTTGTATTCACAGACGGATCATTTTATACATCCAGATAATGTTTTGCTTAGCCTGTGGGGGAAGAGATCAAAGCTACTATTTAATATCATTAAAATAATCATTATTTCTTTCACATATGCTAACCCAGGCAGAATAGAAAGAGCTTTAAATGCACTGCAAATAAAGCCTTGTCAAAGAGAGTAAGGCAGGCATGTGACTCTGATTGTGTCTCTAAATTAGCCCCGAAGAACACCCCAAATGGTGGCAACACTGTGACCTTATTTAAAGTCTATGCTTTATCAGCTCATCCTTCCTGACAATTCTTTCCAAGCTGGTGCTTTCTTATTCCCCTTTGTCTATTATTAGCCTCTATTTTATAACTCCTGGAGAATGCTTTCCTCCAGCAGTGGAGCTACCCACTGGCACACAAGCGGTGCTCTCCAGAGCCTGAGAGCTGAACACTTAGAGTTCTTAATTGAATCTCTGCCCTTCAGGAGTGAAGGGTCATTGGGATCAACCTGCTGTCAGAGGACCCCACGCAGGCCAGGCTTAGGGCATACTCACCTCTGGCTATCATCTTTGTTCTTTCCTCTCATCTCCAAGCATGCCTATCCCTGCCAAAGCCTGGGGTTTATTTATCTAATGAATGCTCCCACTGAAATAATCGCTCTCTTCACTGTTATAACTGCATTTCAGTATTTGTTGAAGAGAGAAAACAGTCGTTTCAAAACTAGAAAACCACCTCATTGTCAGAATCTCACAGGCTTCTTTCCTGGTTTCTGCTGGTCTTTGTGTTTCTATGGATGCCAGAATGTGACTTCAACCCTGTTTGCTGCTCACAGCAGGCTGTAGAAGGAAGTAAATAACCTTCTATTGGGAAAATATGGAACAGTTTTATTTGTATTGTACTATGAAATAGTTTTGACAATGACCTTTCATGTACAAATGAGTGAAAATATTCATGATATCATAATTTAATCATCATGACAATTGGCAAAAAAAGAGATTCTTGTCTATACATTCACCATAAATATAGTTTGAGCAAAGTGAATTAGTGATTCTATCCTGTTTCATTCTGTCTTTGTGAATTATCTGGATATGAAAGTGAATAATTCAGAAAAGAAGTGACTAGATTCATAAAGAATTTACACTATGTGGTTGTTTTAATTTGCATCTAAATAATTTTGAATTTCCTTCCTTCCTACAATTTGAAGGGGATATTCTCTAATAACTGCTCAACAACCCATGTCTTTGTTGGCAAGTGGGGGCAGACTCTGGAATGAGAAAGAGATGGCTCTTATTTTGCCAAATGCAAATTCAGCTGCTACCTCATTTTAGAAGCTTCCAGGGCCTTGATGAGGATGGATATCTGATATTGTAAACTACATCACAGAACCCTTCACACAAAATTGAACTCAAAAGGCCCATCAAGATACCTCTTTTATGAGTTTTTCGAGAACATTTATTACTATTTTTCTACCATTATTTAGTGATCCTGGAACACTGGATAGTCTTAAGAGGCAATGGCAAGGAGATGGACAATGTATAAAATAACCATAGATTTATTATTGTTGGAGGGGAGGAGAAAACAAACAAAGGAAGATTAAATATTATATCTGGCAGATCTTACAGATGTGTTCATAGTGTATTTGTATGTGTGTTTGTTCATAAGAGGTGTGTGTGTGAAAGGACAAAGACATTTTCCAACAATTGTAAATTTTGGTTTTGGTCTGCTTAATTTTTTGACCATTTAAGGTTTTATTTGCTAAATATTAGATACATGCATATATACAAATATTCTCAATGCAGTAATCTTTATAATTGGACACTCTGTCCTATTTCCAGGTTTTGCTGTCCAGGGATCATGAAAATTTGGCCAATATCTCTACTAACATCACAAAGTGTTTATGACTCTGAGATCTGGACTCACAATGTCTGTGCAGTGGGATCCTGTTGTCCAGTTCTCCACAAAACTTAATTGCTTTCTTTTCTCAATGGTATTTGGACCATATATAAATATCTGAGCCCATAGAGATGATTCTGCTTCATATTTTCCTCATATTTATAAAACTACTAGAAGAGCCATGGCCACACAGAAACCAACGAATGAAAAACTAGATATGGATATTTAAATATAAGACTGATGGCCTTATATAATTTTTCAGTTTCTTAAAACTGTTTATTTTTTATTTTATGTGTATCGGTGTTTTCATACATGTACCTGAATGTTTGCCTTAGTGCCATAGAAGCCAGAAGAGCCCTTTGAAATCCCAAGAGTAGAGTACAGATGGTTGTTAGCCACTGTGTAGGTACTGGGAATTGAATCTGGATCCTCTGGAAGAGCAGCCAGTGCTTTCAACTGCTGAGCCATCTCTCCCAACCTAGTTTTGTTAAGAGTAGGTAATTAAATAAAATATAAATCACATGGGAATATGTACAGAGAAACACACAGGAAGAGCAAAATGCTCTATATACTCTGGTCTCTCTCTCTCTCTCTCTCTCTCTCTCTCTCTCTCTCTTTCTCTGTGTGTGTGTGTATTTGTGTGTTTGTGTGTGCAGAATTTATATTAAAAGGAATATATGCACATATGGCAGGTTTGAATTCCTACAAATTTTAGTTTCAGTTGCATTGTAATAATTGTATATCATCTTTAACACAACACACTATTGACCTTCACTTAGTTTACAGAGGACATTAGCAAAACTACTTCTAACATCAGTAAAGTTTGAGAGTTAAGTAGGAAACAGAGACTACAATCCTTGCATGGACACATGATAGGCAGTAACAAGGGTCAGGTGCAAATTTGAATGGAGGTAGGCTACATAGTCAGACTGTGTCTCAAGAAAACCCACAATAAAATAAGTTAGGGTCATGGGTCATTATGTGTATAGCTATTGGAAATATATTATGTTGAAGTGTGGATATAAGTGGATATATGTGATCTAAAGTTAGGCGGAGTTTAGATATTCCTTTTCAAGCAGTTAAGAGATGGAGATTCCTAGACCAAAGGGATTTTTAAAAAGAGGGGTTGTATCGTGGGTATTCCAAGCTTCTTTTTGGCTAATACCCACTTCTCAGTGAGTATATACCATGTGTGTTCTTTTGTGACTGGATTACCTTACTCAGGATATTTTCAAGTGCTATCCATTTGCCTGAAAATTTCATGAAATCATTGTTTTTAATAGCTGAGTGGTACTCCTTATTGTAAATGTATTACTTTTCTTGTATCCATTCCTATGTTGAGGGACATTTGGGTTCTTTCCAAATTCTGGCTATTATAAATAAGGCTGCTATGAACATATTGGAGCGTGTGTCCTTGTTATATGTTGGAGCATTTTTGGGTATATGGCCAGAAGTGGTTTAGCTGGGTCCTCAGGTTGAACTATTTTCAATTTTCTGAGGAACAACCAGACTGCTTTCTAGAGTGGTTGTTGCAACTTGACATCCCACCAGCAATAGAGGAGTGTTCTCTTTCTCCACATTCTTGCCAGCATCTTCAGTCGCCTGAGTTTTTTTTTTTTTTCAACTTTTATTACATATTTTCTTCATTTACATTTCAAGTGTTATCCAGAAAGTTCCCTATACGCTCCGCCCTCCCGGCCCTGCTCCCCTACCCATCCGCTCCCACTTCTTGGCCCTGGCGTTCCCCTGTATTGGGGCATATAAAGTCTGCATGACCAAGGGGCCTCTCTTCCCACTGATGGCCAACTAGGCCATCCTCTTCTATATATGCAGCTAGAGACATGAGCTCAGGGGGTACTAGTTAGTTCATGGTTATTCTTCCACCTAGAGGGTTGAAGACCCCTTCAGCTCCTTGGTTACTTTCTCTAGCTCCTTCTTCCTTGGAAACCCTGTGTTCCATCTAATAGCTGACTGTGAGCTTCCACCTCCATGTTTGCCAGGCATTGGTATAGTTTCCCCCGAGACAGCTATATCCGGGCCCTTTCAGCACTATCTTGCTGGCATATGCTATAGTGTCTATGTTTGGTGGCTGATTGTGGGATGGATCCCTGGCAGCAGCAGTCGTTGGGTCCATCCTTTGGATTCAGCTTCACACATGATCTCTTTAACTCTTTCAATGTGTGCTTTGTTCTTAATTCTAGGAAGGGGTGACACGTCCACATTTTGATCTTCCTTCTTCTTGAGTATCATCTGTTTAGTAAATTGTATCTTGGGTAGTCTAGGTTTCTGGGCTAATATCCACATATCAGTGAGTACATGTTATGTGAGTTCTTTTGTGAATGGGTTACTTCACTCAGGATGATGGCCTCCAGATCCATCCATTTGCCTAGGAATTTCATATATTTATTGTTTT
>LR751041.1:90416-150736 GCA_902729485.2 Mus minutoides
GTTTAGTTTCTGTTTCCAGGATCTGTCCATTGATGAGAGTGGGGTGTTGAAGTCTCCCACTATTATTGTGTGAGGTGCAATGTGTGTTTTAAGCTTTACTAAAGTTTCTTTAATGAAAGTGGCTGCCCTTGCATTTGGAGCATAGATATTCAGAATTGAAAGTTCCTCTTGGAAGATTTTGCCTTTGATGAGTATGAAGAGCCCCTCTTTGTCTCTTTTGATAATTTTGGGTTGAAAGTCTATTTTATTTGATATTAGAATGGCTACCCCAGCTTTTTTCTTTGGGCCGTTTGCTTAGAATATTGTTTTCCAGCCTTTCACTCTGAGGTGGTGTCTGTCATTTTTCCTGAGGTGTGTTTCTTGTAGACAGCAAAATGTTGGGTCCTGTTTGTGTAGCCAGTCTCATAGTCTATGCCTTTTTATCAGAGAATTGAGTCTATTGATATTAAGCGATATTAAGGAACAGTAATTATTGCTTCCTGTCATTTTTGTTTTTAGACTTGGGATTCTGTTCTTGAGGCTGTCTTCTTTTAGTTTTGTTGAAAGATTACTTTCTTGCTTTCTCTAGGGCAGAGTTTCCGTCCTTGTATTGGTGTTTTTCTGTTATTATCCTTTGAAGGTCTGGATTTGTGGAAAGATATTGTGTGAATTTGAATTTGTCGTGGAATACTTTGGTTTCTCCGTCTATGGTAAATGAGAGTTTTGCTGGGTATAGTATCCTGGGCTGGCATTTATGTTCTCTTAGTGTCTGTACAATCTCTGTCCATGATCTTCTGACTTTCATAGTCTCTGGTGAGAAGTCTGGAGTAATTCTGATAGGCCTGCCCTTATATGTTACTTGACCTTTTTCCCTTGCTGCCTTTAATATTCTGTCTTTATTTAGTGTGTTTATTGTTCTGATTATTATGTGTCGGGAGGAATTTCTTTTCTGGTCCAGCCTATTTGGAGTTCTATAGGCTTCTTGTATGTTTATGGGCATCTCCTTCTTTAGGTATGGAAAGATTTCTTCTATTATTTTGTTGAAAATATTTGCTGGCCCTTTAGTTTGATAGTCTTCCTTCTCATCTACTCCTATTATCCTTAAGTTTGGTCTTCTCATTGTGTCCTGGATTTCCTGGATATTTTGTGTTAGAATCTTTTTGCATTTAGCATTTTCTTTGATTGTCTTGTCTATGCTCCCTATAGAATCTTCTGTGCCTGAGATTCTCTCTTCTATCTCTTGTATTCTGTTGCTGATACCCATATCTATGGTTCCTGATTTTTTTCTTATGGTTTCTATCTCCAGGGTTATCTCCTTTTGGTTTTTCTTAATTGTTTCTACTTCCATTTTTAGGTCCTGGATGGTTTTGTTCCATTCCATCACCTGTTTGGTATTGTTTTCCTGTAACTCTCTAAGTATTTCCTCTTTAAATGCTTCTAGATGTTTATCTGTGTTTTCCTGTACCTCTCTAAGTTTTTCCTCTTTAAATGCTTCTAGTTGTTTATCTGTGTTTTCCTGTATTTCCTTCTTATAGTCCTCCATCATCATCATGACCAGTGACTTTATATCCATGTCCTGCTTTTCTGGTGCGCTGTTGTATCTAGGACTTGATGTGGTGGGTGAGTTTGGATCTGCTGGTGCCAAGTACCCTTGGATTCTGTTGCTTCTGTTCTTAGGCTTGCCTCCTGCCATCTCTGCCCTAGGAGACCTGGCGTTGGTGCAGACCAGAAAGGACCTGCTGTTCTGCCCTGGGCCTTTATCAATCTCCTGGCTGATGTCTCAAGTTCCACGAGATTGGGCCTGAACAGAGGCTGTGTTCCCCTGCTTACCTCAGGTCCCAAGATAGCTTGGGGAGTCCCAAAAGAGCCTAGGAGAGTCCACAGCACCTGTGCCCAGAGACCTGAGCTGGTGCTGGGCGGGAGGTACCAGACCTGAAGGGAGGGGCTGTTCTGCCCTGGGCCACTATCAATCTCCTGGCTGGTGTCTCAGGTTCCATGAGATTGGACTTGAGGTCCCCAGATAGCTTGGAGGGTCCGGAAAGAGCCTAAGAGAATGCACAGCACCTGAGGCCTGAGCCCTGAGCCCTGAGCCCTGAGCTCCAGATGTGATCTTAAAGTCCTGGGAGTCGCCTGAGTTTTTTATCTCAGCCATTCTTACTGGTGTGAAGTAGAATCTCAGGGTTGCTTTGATCTGCATTTCCCTGATGACTAAGGATGATACAACTCACAGACCACATGAAACCCAAGAAGAAGATCAAACCAAAGTGTGGATGATACAGTCCTACTCAGTAGGGGGAAGAAAATAATCTCTGGGAAGTAAAGGGAGAGAGAAATCTGGGAGGGAGAGAGGATGTGGAGGGAAAAAGGGGGGGCAGTTCAGATATGGGAGGAGATGGGAGAAAAGTACAGAGCATCAGGAATTTTAAAGTAGGTGTTTAGCAGTAGAGGAGTGGGAACTGGGGGTAACCACTAGAAAGTCGCAGAAACCAGAGACCCAAGAGGTTCCCAGGACCCAATGGGGAGGAAATTAGTCAAAATACACTCCTAAAGGGAAGATAGGACCTGTAGAGGCCATACCCAGTGGATAGGCACAGCTACCAGTTGAGGTTTGGGGTCACCCACCCACCTCAAAAATATTAATCCAGAATTTCTCCTGTCAAAGGAAATGCAGGACAAAGAGTTGAGCAGAAACTGAAGGAAAGACCATCCAGAGACTGCCCTACCTTGGGATTCGTCCTATCTGCTGACACCAAATACAGACACTATTGCTGATATCAAGAAGTCCTTACTGACAGGAGCCTGATATAGCTGTCCCCCAAGAGGCTCTGCCAGAGTCAGACCAATACAGATACAGAAGTACACAGCCAAACATAGGACTGAGCTCAGGGATCCAAATGGAGAAGTAAGGGCAAGGACTGTAGGAGCTAAAGGGGTTTGTAACCTCATAGGAAGAACAACAATATCATCCAACCAGATACCCCTAGAGCTCCCAAGGACTAAACCACCAAAGAGTAAACAGGAGGTACCCATGTCTTCAGATGGATATGGAGCAGAGGACTGCCTTATCTGGCATCACTGGGATGGGATCCTCTTGGTCCTGTGGAGGCTTGATGACTCAGTATAGGGGAATACTAGGGCGCTGAGGCAGGAGTGGGTAGGCAGGTGGGAGAGTACCCGCATAGAGGCAGGGGAGATTGAGTAGGGGATATGGGGGTTGTGGAGGAGAAACTGGGAAGGGGGATAACATTTGAAATGTAAATAAATAAAATAACCAATAAAATACGAAAAAAAAAATAAGAAGAGAGGTTAGTGGAAATGTTAAGCCTGAAGACACTGGAGGTAGTACTTGACTATTGAGTCCAAAAGACTGATATTTTGGTAAATGCTGATAATATCTATGACACACTTGCTATTTCTAATCTAGAACATAGATTAGTACATGATTTTATCTCTGTATATAGAGACCTTCTAGCATCTTCAAACCTTCCTAGGAGCCAGTAGCTCCCAAGGAGAAGTAGTAACCTGTCAATCTCCATGTTTGGGTGTTGTAGAAATTGTGTCTACAGGATCTCAAGCAGAATGGCCCACAGAGGGGCTAGTGAGGGAAAGTTGTTATCTTTCTTTCTTTCTTTTTTTTTCAAGAACTGTGGAATGGGAGCATTCCTGTAACACAGGGTTGCCTCCATTTTTCTACATTCTTCCATGTCTACTGTTTGAAAAATGATGTTTGATTTAAAAAGATGATCCTGAACCAATATCAGTCATTACTGTTCTTGAAAATAATAGACAGGAATCAGTTTTCTTCACATCTGTTAGTGGGACTTGAGGTGAGGCCTACAAACAAGGTTCTTTTTGTACACAGGCTCTGAGTATATATAAAGATGCCATGGGATGAATTCAATACTGTACAAATAAGGCCAAACAAATGGGATGATAGAGGGTGTAGCTTACTATTAATATATTATACTCAACTTCCAACTCATGGTGGTTATTCTATGCTACTCTTCCAATGATCCTATGAAGCCGTGACATTTCTGCAACGTAGCAGATAAAAATATGAGTCACAGAGAAGATACATTCTTTGCCATTCTGTTAGTTAAAGGTGGATGCTGACTCCAGTGAGTCAGTCCTTATGGGAGTCATTAAAACATAACAAAACCAAACAAAATACCAAAGAGAAATTGCTTTATATATCTTCAAAGACATCAGCATCTATATTTTACTTACTTTTTCTAAAGAGGAGTAATTTTTAAATATTCATATATATATATATATATATATATATATATATATATATATATATATATATATAAACTTGAAGTTTCATGCTCTTGTGGGTGCTCACAGCTGAAACTGAACTCAGGCCCTCTGTAAAAGGAGTCCATGCTATCAAGCCACTGAGAAAGCATGAGTGACAGAAGAAGCACCTAACCCTCAGAAACTTGAGGCCCCAGGGAATGGAGAGGTCTGGTGGCATGTGGGCTGTAGGGGTGGGTACTTCCTCTCTGAGATTGGGAAGGAGATATGGGATGAGAAATAGGATAATGACTGGATTGTAAAACAAGATTAAAAAAGTTTTATACATATATATATATATATATATATATATATATATATATATATATATATAATCAAATAGAAAAAAATTCTAAAAAGCCCATTGAACTATATATCTTCCATATTTCATCATGCTGCTACAAGAAACCTTTGATTAAGTCACGTGACAGGTAAATTCCAGGCTCTATCGACTGGAACAGCACTGCATTGATTTTAAGAGTGTTTTAATTAACAGCACTATCATCAGACATTAGAGACAGAGTCCAAATCGATTGGATCATTTTACATACCACACAGCAACAATGCTTTGTACTTTCATTTTACATTTTCCAGTTCACATTCATATATATGATACTTCAATGACACTGCCAGAAAATGTCATGTCCATCCACATTCCACAGCTGACAAACAAGGTTGTGGGAGGCTTGTCACATATCTAATGACAAGCTGAGTTTGTAACCTCACAATGGGCAATAACTAAGAGTGACCTATCCAAAGCATTATACCATCTGCCAGTGATATATGGCCTACGTACTGGCCACCACTTATTTGTAGTCAACATTGAAATATCCAGAATTTCAAATACTGTCCATTTGTTTCTTCTTCAAGGTTCCCAAAATTAGCTATACCCAATAGGATTTCAGTCACTTTGTATTCTGAAAACCAAAGCACACAGATAGCCAAACTTTGGAAAAAAATATTGTGAAGAAGAATAAAGAAAGCAAACAGTTCATTTTATTGAATCATATATTTTCCATGAGTGGAGTCATTATTTTTTAATCTGTACATCTTTGCACTGAAGTCTAACTTTTCTGCCAGAAAAAAAAAAAATGTCAACAGACCTTTTTACTGCTTTACAGAATGGCAAAGCCAACATTCAGTTCATGTTAAAAATACAATCATGGGAGGTTAAATTGATTAAATAAGAAAATAAAATCATCTTTTTCTCTAATTGCTAGAGATTCAGTACAAAGACAACTGAAAGTCAAGAAATGGATGAACAGGAGAAATTCTGGAACACTGCTAAATTTCTCAGGTATTAAAACTGTAACAGGAAGCCCAAGGATTCAGAATGCTGGAAGTTCCCTGAGATTCCCCATTCCAGTTCTAAACTGAAGACTTTTCATTAAATATCGCTGATGACATCTATACAACATATTTTGTGGGACTTGTGCAAAAATATTATTGGTGTTTTTCATTATGAGTAAAGAAAGAGAAATCAAAGAGGAAACATTCTTCTACACACACATGCACATACACATGCACATACTCACTTTCACACACGTGTACANCAGTCACTGGTTGGTCCATCCTTTTGATTCAGCTTCACACATGATCTCTGTAACTCCTTCAATGTGTGCTTTGTTCTTAATTCTAGGAAGGGGCGAAGAGACCACATTTTGAACTTCATTCTTCTTGAGTTTCATGTGTTTAGTAAATTGTATCTTGGGTGGTCTAGGCTTCTGGGCTAATATCCACATATCAGTGAGTACATGTTATGTGAGTTCTTTTGTGATTGGGTTACCTCACTCAGGATGACACCCTCCAGATCCATCCATTTGCCTAGGAATTTCATATATTCATTGTTTCTAATAGCCGAGTAGTACTCCATTGTGTAAATGTACCAAATTTTTTGTATCCATTCCTCTGTTGAGGGACATCTGGGTTCTTTTCAGCTTCTGGCTATTATGAATAAGGCTGCTATGAACATAGGGCAGCAAAAGTAAAAGTTCTTAGGCTGGGAAGTTGTGGCACATGCCTGTGATCCCTCACTTGGGAGGCAGAAGCAGGAAGATCTTTAAGAATTCGTGGCCAGTCTAGTCTACAGAGCTAGTTCTAGGACAGCCAAGGCTATACAAAGAATCTGTTTTGAAACACCTAAAAAACTAAAAGAAAGTGTGAGTTCTTGTTTCAGCTAGAGTTGACAATTATGTCAGAAAGAATGAAAATGAGCTGTGAGACTTCAAAAACAATAAACTACATTTTATTTTACTCCTTCTTAGATTTATTTCCCATGTCATTTGTGCAACATTTAAAGCTATGGTCATACTGAATGAGGGAAAACATAAAGAGGAGGGGACTTCATGAATGTCCCGAAATTGTGATTTCACACACATTTATTTGATTTCTGAGTTAATGAGCCTATCTTTACAGTCTCCATTCACAAAGAATCATTACAACTCAACCCATTTCTTCTGATCAAGAACAATTAGTAGGTAACCTATTCTAGGCATGGATACTACAACTTACACAAATCATACGTGGGCCATGGCAATTGTGGGACCATGGGCATCTCTTTGATGAACTTGAAAGTTGTATTCATCTTGTTATTAACCTCAGTCTGCAAGGGATCTATGAATGAAGGTATATTTTTTAGACATATCAGCCTCCAGCCTCTCTTGCCTTGTTGATACTTTCCAGAGATGTGTGCCAGAACCCCATTTTCACTCTGGCTTTCTTCAGCCACCGGGAATCATTATCCACTGCTCTCAGAGCATTTACTGGAGAACTATTTGATAAAGAGGATCCTCGCTCTCCTGAAGAGCTAATGGACCTACAAAGTGACAGAGCAGAGACCTCACCAGGATATTCCTGTAATATTATATATTAGAGCACTGAGGCATTGTTGTACTGCTCTCAATCAATTCCCACAAAGCTGAGAGCTTTGGTTTCAAAGCCTTCTCAGGAAGAATGAGACACAGCAATGTGGAGCAAGGCCTCCAGGGCTCCTCCTTCTATTCTAGCTGCTGCCTTCCCTCCCCAACCCCACCTTAAACCACACTTCACTGATGTGTGTCCAACAGCCCTTCAGTGCCAGTTAGAGAGGGAGATGCTAGCTTTCTTCATTTCAAATGATTCAGACATTGTCAAATTAAGAGATTTCCAATATGATCATGATGAGTCAAGTCCAGGTCAAATGTTATTATTTCCAAGCTTTGAAAACATATACCCCTGCTCTGAGAAGACAGTTATGACATATAAGAGCTTCATTTCAATAAAGTCACCAGCCTTGAAAGCAAATTTGCCTTTGAACATATTAGGCTCATGCAGATGTATAGCCATGTTAGTGACAATAGCTACCCCCTTCTCACTAATATAATGTTTATAGACACTGCTTATTAAGTGCTATTGCTTTCTAGATACAGCCTGAAAATACATAGACACTGGGATACTTACCATCTCTTGAAAATCATTTAAAATATCTCTGGAGGTACATTTTCTATGTTCTCTTCTCCATTTCCAATAAGATATGTTTCTGATACTATATCCAATTATATCACTCTCAAAATATGATATAAAGACTACCTGTAAATTATTAACAAGATGGAGCAGGCACATTCAAAGAGAACTGATATTGGTTTAATCTGAAACTGCCTAATTGAAAGTTCTGCTATCAGCTTAATGATAGTGAAATATAATGACATCGACATAGCAGACAGGGATATGCTGTATCTTTTAATGGAAAAGTCAGAAATGTCTTAGGCCAAGTGTTCCATGAAGCAAATACGTGTAATATAAAGATAGCTTAGAAAAAAGATACATTTTAACAAGATTATAATTATAAACCTTTCCCTGTCTATCCACTTAGCTGTTTGATAGGAACACAATAAAGTTTGTTTGGTTTTATCTTATATTCTAGTTCTCACATACAGCATGACATAATGAACACTCTTTTTTATTTTTATTTTTATTTTTTTTGCAGGAGATGAACACTCTTACCATCTTAAAGTATTTGGAGATTCATCACTAACTGAACAGATACTTTCAAATGTATATGCATATTTAAACTCAGATCTGCCTTGTTTCTTTCTTTTGATTATGGCAAATAAAAATTTGGGGAACATTCTTAAATAGTTCTTAATAATTTCCACCAAATAAATTTCTGTAGGCTATGCTCTCAAAAATAGTGACTTTTGTATGTACAGAAACAAGTTTTGTGGAAAAATACATGTTTAACAATGTGTACACTTCTGGGAAACTTTGAAGAATACATATAAACATAATTTACTTTTAACAATCACTAGATGTAGGTTAAGCTAGAATTGTGCAATGCCCACCCCTTCCAAGAGAAATATATAAGTTCCATCTTTTGTGAGGTCAGGTTGGTTCTCGTGTATTCATTTACTATCTAAATTCATCTGAGGGAAGTACTACGTTCTGTCCCTTTCTTCACTCTCTCACTTGGATTGGGTTTAACCTCATCCTTAGGATACTATGAAACATATGATAGCTGTTAGATTTTGCAGTATTATCTGGTCAGTTCTCTCAAATCTTTTGGTCTTGTTTTTTACCTGATTTTTTTTTTTTTTTTGAAAACGCTGTTTCAAATGCTCAGATCAAAAGCAATGTTATGCATAATTTTTCTTTTATTATTTCTGTTTTTGTTCAAATGTCCTTTTAGTTGCAGACATAAATAAATATGCAAGCGTATTCATCTTCTTTAGGCTTCACTTATTTGCTTTTACATTAACCTTTGACATCACTGATAACCTTTTATATATGAAGCAAGGAAAAATACATGCTTATGGGCTTTGTTTGCATGAGAACCATTTATTGAGCAACTAGTCCCTCATGGTTCTCTGGTTCACATCCTTGTTTTATAGGATGACCCATAAGACCATGGGGCTCTTCTCATTAATTAGTGTGCAGATGATGTCTGACTTCATGATACATCTCAATTTATAAGAATCAATACTGCGTATTTATGCACATCTTTCACATTCACATTCTTCTGCGAAATTATTCTAAGATTTTAGGATTTCTTTAAACATTTAATAAATGCATTTTACGTGAACTAATTTTTCAATGCTTCCCTGAAATCTTCATAAAATTTAATAAATAAGATGAAATATTTCAAAAGAATAATCATGACGACCTTTCCTCAATCTTTCCTTTTTATAACACTTTTTCCATTTGATTTAGCTTTTTTCTTGTTTACTTTGAGTCAGACTCTCACTGTGTAACTTTGGATGAACTAGAGCTGGCTATATAGACTAGGCTGGCCTATGACTCAGAGGCCCTTCTGTGTCTGCCTCTAGAGTGCTGGGATTACACGCATGTTTCCCCACACCATGATCTGAATGAAAACATGGGTTGTTTGATGTAGTATACTTTGAATGTCTACCGAATGCTTTGTTACTAGTTCTCTGTAATCAAGGAAAGAAGATTACGTCAGAGTGAGGTTTCCATGTCAACATGGAAAGAGTTGATGCTATTTGTTCTATCAGTGCAATTTTTAAAAAGTCAAGAAAATATCATTAAAATTGATCTCAGATTTTGATTTACACAGTACTTTATAACTTAAAAACATATTAGAAAGTTGATACAGATACATGCATTCATATCACTCCTCAGACACACCAAATAGGAACTTATTTTACTTGAAACATTTTCTAGTAACTAACACATCCTAAAGATGCCACCCGTGTCATGCCAGTCACTCTCAAGTACTTTGTATTATTTCTGATATTTCTGAAGTATGAAACTATTTCATAAGAATGAAGCATCCTTTTTTCTGCAAACACATCATAAAATGCAGTGCAATTTGATTTTTATTTCATTTCTGTATGTATTTATTCAACAGGATCTTGGTGGTAGAAAATGTTGACTAAACATTTACCAAAGTGGGAGAAGAATGAATGAAATGCTACTTAAGTACAGTGTGACACAGATGGAATATTATTAATACTTTTTTCAGAAATTTTAAGTGTGGCTGATGCAGGAACAAATATATTTATATATTTGCCTCTTATTTATAGCAAATCTTGGAAGATGAATAGCAGGCATGAGTGCTATGTGGTATTCACAGCAAGGCCTGGAAGATGAATACCAGGGACACAATATATGTGAATTATTCACTCTGACCAATAAGAGATTTATATACTAGGTGTCTATTAACATACTTGAGTTCGAATTCTGTATAGCTGGTCTTTTGTCATGATTAGCTATGTTGTCAATTGATATTAAATAACAATTTGTCTGAACCAAATATTTAAGAAATATGGAGACAGAAGGACCAAGTATTACACATAGTTCAAGTTGAGACACAAATATATCTCCTGAATATGAGATACAATATTTAGATAGGCACAGTTATTTATACAAAAAGAAAGATTTCGCTTCTGTACATGAGACCTGTTTCTTTGGGCTAAACTGGGCTTCAAAAAGTTCCTGTGGTCAACTATTAATTTTCAATGTCCTAGCGTGTGAGCATGCTTGTGGAAGTGCTTTCTACTGAAGGGTTATGTTTGCTTATTTGCTTGTGTTTTTTTTTGTTTGTTTTTTGTTTTTGTTTTTGTTTTTGTTTTCTGGCAACCTAGGGGTTGGCCTTCCCAGGGCTTCAGTTTGTGAGGCAAGCAATTTAGCACTATTTTCCAAACCAAAATGAAGTTAACAAAATGTCACAAGGTGAAATGTAATCTACTGTGACTGACTTGTGTCCATGGAAGAAGAAGAGTATGGACTCTTACATATACAAAGGAGACACAATGAGAAGGCACAGGGAGAATATGTCCTGCAGACTCAAAAGACCTCAAAAGAAACCAGCCATAGTGAAACCTCAATCACTGACCTCTAATCTGCCTAATTGGGAGAAAATTGATTTCAGCTGTCAATCTATGTAGTCAATCAATGCATGACCTTAGAAATACTAGAAAAATTAATGCACCATAGAAATATGGAATCAAAAAATGGACAGTAGAAACAGGAAAAATGTGGAAGAATGGGGACCAAAACTGAAAAGAAATTTAGGAACAGGGAAAGGTATTAGAGGGTAAAAGCGGATAGGACCTATGTAGAACACTGGACATGGTAGTTGAATAATGCATGCATATATGGAAATGCCAATTATCCCAATTAACCCCACTAATTTACACAATTAATATCTCTAAAGTAAAAATTTTTAAATGAGGAATAATATACTCATAAATTTAAGGAATTAGAAAGACCATATGTTTAAAAAAGGCTTTGAGTCATCCTGTTCCTTTCTGTATACTCAGCCTTAGAACAGATGACTCATAGTGGCATTCATTGGTTGGGTTAGATCTGATCCATCTTTGTGGTAAAACACCATCAAAGAAAATTGCCCGTTAGTTGTTTCTTTTACTTCAACTCTCCTTTAGTGGACAAGGAAGTCAGCTTTAATTTACAGCCCCTATTTTTTTTTTTTTTAATTCCTATTACTATAACAAGATATACAGCACTAAGTTACTTGTAAAATAAGGCTTATGGTTATCTAGACAGGAGACACAAACAATATGGTGCCATTATCCCATGGAACAGTGTCAGCATCACACTGTGGTAGAGAAACAAAGAAGAAACTGGCCATAGATAAAAAAGGTGCACACATGACCATTGTTTAGAGGCAGGAAAGAAGCTGGGTTGCTATTATTCATAACAACCTGCTCTTTAGGAAACATATCCTCACTTATTGAATTTGACACACTCTTGAAGATAATGTTAATCTATTCACAAGGGTGGGACTTTCATGACCTACTTACAAGTTACAAGTCTTTGACTCTTTAAAACCATCTCCTCAATCAGTGCACTGAGGACTATGCCTCTAGCCTATAACTGTCTAGTAAGAAACCATGACACCAACCATAGCACTAATTTCACACTATGATCTCATCATGTGGACTAAGTTAACTTTGAGTGACTAAAAGACATTGGACATACACCAGGATTTGAAAAGTATGCCCACACATTTTCCTTGTAGAGATTAAAGTCACTTGTAGGTTACTTACCAGCATTTTCAAGGGCATAACAAATACAGAAAAAGTGTGGGATGAAATCCTTCTTAACATTTCCTCATTCCCCACTAGGTGTGAGAGGGTAGAAATTAAATGAACACTTTGTAAAGAAGTAGTTTCAGAAGATAGAAAAGGGGTCATGTAACTAAAAAGGCTCAGCAACATTGATGCTGAGTGTCCAAGGGTCCTAGGTGAAAAACCACTGCCTTCTCTTTGCTCTGACACAGGAAAGAGATATTCTATTACCATTGATCCATTCTTTCACACCTATAGCTCTGTCTGCAGTAGCCGCACATCCTCCTCATGAACTTATGGTTGTTCATGAACCAAGCCAGATTGGCTCTCATATTCTAAACTGACTTCTAAAAGACACATTGTTCTGAATCATCTTAATAAAACAACATGGGGATAAAGTTTTATAAAGCAATAGAGAGAAGAAAGTCACAATTTTCCATGCTTCATGATTCAGCATGATTAATTTAATAACTGTGTCATATGAGAAGAGTAAATAAAGGAGAGGGAAGGGTTGTGGATACATATGGTCACTGAAGCATGTACAATTGCAAAGAAAAACAAATTACCAGGGTAGTGCTGGAAATAAAAGCATGGTGGGAAATATCTTTTGAATGCTAATTTGATTCTTCTGTTGAGCCTTAAAGTGGCAGTGTCAGGACTGCACTGTTTATCTCCCTTTGCTTGTATTTTTAGCAGTTATATAACCTGGTGTCTCTGAAAACCAATTAAACACCTTCCTGAATCTACTGGGAATTTTCCTTAAGTGCTTCTCTACCCGGGCTCTAGCAGGACGATCATTTCATTTACAACATCTTGCTGCAGAACAGATCCTCTTGGCAGGTGTTTTCAAAAAAAAAGTATAAAATTAATAAGTGTGGGCAGAATCATAATAAAATGTAGCTCTCTCTGGACACAGGTGCAGCCTCTGGGGTTTGCTTCACATTAAACACCAACACTCTGTCTAAGATGAACAGTTTGTGTCTCTTGCTGAAGTCCATATAGTTGCAAGAAAGGATTATCTCTTAGGAAAGGATTATATCTGAGTGCTATGGTACACCTATGGATCTCAAACCATAAACACGAGTTTCAGAGAATTACCTCAAATAAATTGGCAGATATGAAGTAAATCTTCTTTGACTTCTTAAGCAAAACACAAGCACCTTTCTTGTATTTCTATTTTTTCATCATCAACAAGAACAAGATATGAGTCTTGTTCCTTTCAAATTGATTCCTCCACTAAAACAGCAGCCCTGTACACACCCAGATGCTGTGTTCTTGAGGCAGACGACTACCTTCCACCTCAGGTCCTCAGTGAGAGTCTACACTTTAAATTGTTTGTCTCAGGGGCTTACCGACAGTGCTTATGGGATCCTGTCAGGGTCTCAATCACAAAGCATTCACCATCATTGAGACAATACGCCAGGTCCTTGTCTCGACAGGGTTTGAAGTGCTCAGATCGTTCAGTGGAGTATGTTGTCGTATCTGAAGAGGAGAGAAAAGAGGGAGATGCTGTTGATATATATTCTAACACATACCACTTCTATCATTAGCTTAACTGTGAGTCCAGGATTACACATAGGAAACAACCATGGGGATTGGAGACATAGGATCATTTCTCAATAAAATGGACTTATACAGCTGAATTAAGTTGTTTTATAGTCAACCCTCTATTTAGACAGACTCTGTATCCTGGGATTCAACTAACTATAGATTAAACATATTTAGGTAGGAAAAATAATTTAGAACTTGGCATAAAGAAGGTCATCTCTACTGCTAGCAACTTATAGAGGGAGAATGGAAAATAATGAGCTAAAGGAAATGCCATGTTACACACAGAATTCAAAGACAGGCTAAGCAGTATAGCATTGTCCTTTCTTGAAAAACAAAACAAAACAAAGCAATAACAAACAAACAGAAACCAAAGTCTGAAATTGCTAAAGCCCTCTTAGCTCTGCAGGACCCTGTATTCAAATTCCAGCACTGGAAATAATGTTAAGTTGTATCTGTTCATATTTTTCTCCTCACCACTATTCCCTAAACAAGAGTCACTGGCATCTATTTAAACATTTGTATTATCCTCTGCATCAAAAGTGGTAGGCATGAGCTATATTATATAGAAGGAGTGCATAGGAGATGTAAACAGTGAACCATTATAGGGCTTGAACATGTAAGCAGAATCCAATACATGTCTTGGGGCAAATCTCCTAAGGATACTTTCTCACTGCATCTTAACAATGAATCCCTCTAGAAAGACCCTTATGCACATATAACATGAGCCAAATGGCTCTAAATGAATGCTGTGCAACCACTCTTGGTTTATTTTGGTTTTAACCAATATGCAATATGAAGGATTGAAACATGACATTCACATCCATTATCACTGCCAATTACTGTTAAACATTTCATCAGTGTATATCCTGACAGTTATGCGAAAATGCATGTCAGTTTGTGCATGATTTGCTTATCATTATTATTATAGCTGTTATTCTTTCCCATTCTTATTTTATTTTATAATTAAACTCTCAATGCTCCGAATTCTGAAAGATAGTCTTATGTGAAGAATAATCGTGGAAAATATTTAGTGGTACAAATAAATGTGATTTCAGCATTCCTTTAAACATGTACTTTTAAATCATAGTTACTTATATTTTTCATTAAGCTATATGTACACACCTGCATCCCAAATATTAAACAAGCCAGAAATATATCCTAAATACAGGATTATTCCACTGCCTCAGCTAGACATTTTTCCTACTTGTAGCTTTAAGTAACTGAAGTACTAACAGCGATTCTACTATAATAGTCTAGAAAAATATGTATAAAAATGTATAGAAAAATAAAAGATGAATTAATTATTCAGAGTTTAATATTGTTAAATTGATTTTCATGGATATAGGGTACTCACAATGTTTTCAACTGCAGGCTTCATTCCCAAGACTATCCATTCCTTAACTATATGACTTTCTGGTGGCCTGATTAGATGAGGCCTAATCAGAACTGTTACTCAGTAAATATGGCCTTCCTATCATCACAAATGAATCAAACGTTATGAATGAATGTTAATACCATTAATGACCACATTGCAATGATACAAGAGTTAACATATCTCTAAGAACGAGAAGACGTAGATATGACTTCACTAGGTGGAATAGTTTTGTAACATTTGAGTACTGGAGGATATTTCAATACAACAGTTTCAGAGCCTTCATTCATAAGTTATAAAAGATAATAAAAACAGGAGTTTTGATATCCTGTCCCCTATGGTTGCAATGGTAACTTTTTAATAAGACTTCTCAGAAGATAATGGCTCTACAAAACCAACAGCTTCTAAATCTTCCTTCCAGCAAAGATCTGTTGTTATTCAGGGCAGTATGAGCTACATAGCCACAATGAATTCACCTTGCTTTCTCTGAAAAATAATTGACATTTAGGAGCTCCAAGCAGATGATGGTTTTTCCAACTACTGAAGTATGCTCTTAATTCATGTCATGATTGGCTACTTAACTTCTCTTTTAATTTCTTATTATCCATTGGTTGATGTTCACTGATCACTGCTTTAAGAGCAGCTTTTCATTAATATAACCTACAGCAGAAAAATTAAGATCCTTATTTTTATAATCAGTGGTTTTAACAAGCTACAGATTTCAGAGTGCAACACAATGGTACAGCAATTACAATCAATTAATTTCCATCTGACAATTGCTGTCTCCTGGGGTTCCCATTCAATTCAACCAATGACATTGCTGTCACAGTGGGAATCACCTGTCAGCACATTACAGAGGATCAGAAAAGCCACCCAGGAAGTGGCTCTGAAAAAGACCTGGGTATGAGAAGTTGGGAATGCCCCCCTTAGCATGTATTGGAGGAATATACACTCACAGCTGAGAAAATCAGAGAATTAATTCAAAATACTTTTAACTGGATGCTAAATGAATACTATAATTATTCTGTAAAGCTCTATGTGAAGAAGCATGACAGAGTGCTGGAATTCATATTCCTATGACTGGAATTAGCTGAAATTATCAGAGAATTTAAAATCTGAGCATTTACCAAGGCATTTCTCCCAGTGTAATATTCACATCATACGACTCATTGCAAAACAAAGGATATGGGGTGAGGGTAAAACATATGCCTTGTGACATAAAGGTTTTCTCTTAAAATAATCATGCCAAAAATATAGATTTATAGGTGACAAGGTCAGACTGCTACATAACCTTGAAAACCACCTACCTAAGCTGCTGTTAAATAAGTAACATACAGAATGCTAAAATAACTTTTAGGCTTTCTATAATTTATAATCACATGTAGTCTAACATAATATAGTAGACATAATGGATAACAGCAATTATACCTATATGTGTATTTAATAATTATCATAAAATCATTATAAACATCATTATATAAAACATAAAATAAAAATCAACTATCAAATAAAATTTATTAGATTGCCTCTGTGCCATAAAGTAGCATTCTGGCTATTATAAATAAGGCTGCTATGAACATAGTGGAGCATGTGTCCTTATTACCAGTACATCTTCTGGGTATCTATCCAGGAGAGATATTGCTGGATCAATTGGTAGTACTATGTCCGGTTTTCTGAGGAACCACCAGACTGATTTCCAGAGTGGTTGTACCACCTAGCAATCCCACCAGCAATGGAGGAGTGTTCCTCTTTCACCACATCCTCGCCAGCATCTGCTGTCACCTGAATTTGATCCTAGCCATTCTGACTGGTGTGAGGTGGAATCTCAGGGTTGTTTTGATTTGCATTTCTCTGATGATTAAGGATGTTGAACATTTTTGCAAGTGCTTCTTAGCCCTTGGGTATTCCACAGTTGAGAATTCTTTGTTTAGCACTGTACCCCATGCCCAGATGTCCCTCACAAAGAAATGGATACAGAAAATGTTGTACATTTACACAATAGAGTACTACTCAGCTATTAAAAAACAATGAATTTATGAAATTCATGGGCAAATATCTGGATGACATCATCCTGAGTGAGGTAACCCAATCACAAAAGAACTCACTTGATATGCACTCACTGATAAGTGGATATTAGCCCAGAAACCTAGAATACCCAAGATACAACTTCTAAAACACAAGAAAATCAAGAAGGAAGACCAACGCATGGATACTGCATTCCTTCATAGACTAGGGAATAAAATATCCATGGAAGAAGTTGCAGAGACAAAGAGTGAAGCTGAGACAAAAGGATGAACCATCCAGAGACTGCCCCACCCGGGGGTCCATCTCATAATCAGCCCCCAAACGCAGACACTACTGCATATGTCCGCAAGATTTTGCTGAAAGGACCCTGATATAGCTGTCTCCTGTGAGGCTTTGTCAGTGCCTGGCAAATGCAGAAGTGGATGCTCAGTCATCTCTAGGATGGAACACAGGGTCCCCAAGGTAGGAGCTAGAGAGAGTACCCAAGAGCTGAAAGGGTCTGCAACCCTATAGGTGAACCAACAATTATATGAACTAATCAGAACCTCCAGAGCTGCATATGTATTAGAAGATGGCCTAGTTGGCCATTATTGCGAAGAAAGGCCCCTTGGTCTATCAAACTTTATATGCCCCAGTACAGGGGAATGCCAGGGCCAAGAAGTGGGAGTGGGTGGGTAGGGGAGCAGGGTGTGGGTGGGTGGGGAGGGTATAGGGGACTTTTGGGATAGCATTTGAAATGTAAATGAAGAAAATATCTAATTTAAAAAGTAGCATTCTAGATAAGCTCTAACTTCAGTCCTTTAAGTTAAGTTCTTGGCACTTATCTATGAGTATAGCACAATATCATGTAAGACTTATCTCAAAGACATTTTTTTCTCAGTCATGCTTGCTTCTACTTTAGGTGTCTGAGTCATCCAGCTTCTGGATCCTGAAAATTCTTTCTCTAGCAGCTGATGGGGGCAGATAAACAGTTAAACATTAGGCAGAGCTTAGGAAACCCAACTGGAAGAGCCAGAGGACAGATTGTAGGAGTCAGATGGGCCAAGGAAACCAGAAGAACATGGCTCACAAAATCAAATAAGCAGGCTCATAGAGGTTCACAGAAACTGAAGCAGAAATCATGGAGCCAGAATGTGTCTCTGTAATTTCCTCAGTATACATGTTGTGCTTGTTTAGCTTGGACTAGACTACTAACAATGGGAGTCTGGGTGTTTCTGACTCTTTTGCCTGCTCATGAGACCCTCTTTGACCTACTGGTTTATCTAGTCCAAATTTGATATTAGAGTTTATGCCTACTTTATTGGTTTGATATGCTTTATTGAGTTAATAATCACTGGGAGGCCTTCTCTTTTCTTAAGATAAAGAGGAGAAGTTGATCTGAGAAAGAGGGAAGTTTTAGTGGGTTCTGAAATGAGTGGAAGGAAGGGAAAAAAGAATAGGAGGAGGGGGAAATGAGAAGGAAGAGGAGGAAGAGGAGGAGGAGCAAGAGGAGGAATAGGAGGAAGAGGAAGAGGAAGAGGAAGAAGAAGAAGAAGAAGCAGCAGCAGCAGAAGAAGAAGAAGCCACTATATAGAGATTTAAAAGATAAAAGAAGGCAAAGAAGTTAAATCTTTGGGTTAGATCACTGACAATTTTCACCTATAACTTAGCCAATACTTTTGGGACATATTTATAGTTTTTAAAATTGCAGTATGATTAAGATAATTTAATAAAGTAAGCTGGTTAAGTATGTGGTATAATTTGTCATGTACTTAATCAACTTTATTATTAGAAACTTATAATTTGGTAATTTTAACAAAAGTTGGCATTGTACTTATTTATAGATATTTGTTACATGGCTGAAAGTGTTGGTAAATTAATACTCCCCTGAATTCACATTTTCCCTTAAAGGCACTTTTGTAGGGTCATACTCAATGGAGGCTTATTTTTAGATTTCCCTATGTCCCGTTCCATCTCTTCATGAATATTACATATGACAAGATTGAGATCCTGAGAACAGTAGGTTTACACTCCTCTGACCCCTGATATTTCATTGATGGTTCAACAAGAAGATAAAGAGAGTATATATTTGTAGATTGAAGCATATGTTTAGGCTTGAGCATTTTTATGTCATCTTAAGACATAAATCCAAGGGCTTAATAGATGGATCTGTGGGTAAAAGCCCTTGCTACTCCTGCAGAAAATCTGAATTTGGCTCCCAAAATATACATAGAGGATAACAACTATATATAACTTCAGTACTAGGGTACTCACTATCACTTTCTGACATTCTCAGCAAGTCACAGGGATCACTCATAGGTACATGCAAACACAAACCCATGCATCTAAAATAAAATAAACAATTAAAAAAAAAAAACCTAGCTCTTATAAAGCAACTAAATATTCAGCAGTACAGTCTTGAGAAGAACCTTGAAGACAACTTAGGAGTCTGGTATGGTGGTACAAACCAGTTGTTCCAAACCACAGCTCTGTGGTGGCTAAGGCAGGAAGGAAGACTGAAAATTCAAGGCCAGCATGAGCAACATAACAAGACTCATTTTTAACAATAACAGGACAAAAATTATAAAAACAATTTAAAATCTAGCTAAAGCACAATGAATTTCAAAAAGGAAAGAAAAGTTAATTTCTAGAGGAGGGAAGACAAAGCTTAAGACATCAAAAAACAAAACAATAATTTGGAAAGGAATTTAAAAGGGAGTCATGGAGGGCAGAGGAAGGGTAAGGCTTCCAAGGCTATTAAGGTCTTCCAAGATTAAAGACAACAGGCCATGATGTCCTGGACAGAAGTCAGGTTGAGGACCTTGCCCACAGAAATCTTGCAATTATCTGGACCACTCATCTGGCACTTGTTCCATGTAGTTTAATATGTTTTCCTATTTTTACTGGTTTTGGTCTTTCTCCCCAAGTAGGTCACAGAGAATACCACTATATATATATTTTTTTCACTTTTGTATTCTTTCCTCTTCACATAGCATACATAGTAAGTAATCAGCACAGTAATTAAACACACAGTGGGAAATAGTGGTAGTTAATTCATTAAAAGGAAAATGGGAAGAAAATGTATGGCTGCAAGACAGGAATCCCTGCAGATTTTGCAACGAAAGCTAATTTATTAATGGCTAAGAAAATGGTCCCTTTCCCCTTAAGTACTGAATTGAACTTGAGTGTCACATTGGGAGGATTTCTATGTTTCAAACACACTACTGCATACACAATGGGAAGCCATATTTCTACTGCAGGAACAAGAATTTTAAATTGCCTACTGCAGATAATACAGTAGACAGCCAAGGAAGGAGAGAGCTTAGTTCAGTCTCTAGGTATTTCTGAGTTATCCCAAAAGATTAGCATTGGAGCCCTGTGTCAATAGTGTGTGATTGTACTGTCAGAGGAAGGGAAATTTTGGCAAGAATAAGAGCACCTAAGGAATGAAGGAGATGGGACAGAGAAAAGACTGGATAAATCCTTCACACTCCTTGTTGGCAAATGACACTGTGTTCAAGAAGTTTTCCTTTACTCTCTGATAGTTCATCACTTGACATTTCTCTAACAGGAGTTAAGATTGCAGTGAATAGTTCCACTAGTTTAAAATTCTCAAAATACCTTTCAGGTGAGAGAACTGATTTGCATATGTTCTTTATCTCTGGCAACCTCTTCAGGGGAAGTCATGTACCTGGAAGAAACCTGCTTCATATATTGAAATTCTCTCTCCAATCTTCCACTTACTTAGGACACAGGAAGAAACACTAGTATGAGATTGATTTATAAAATATTTAATACAGTGTTGTTTGAAAGGAAAACACACTATTACTTAGCTGGCAAGAGATAAAGACAGCTTTTTTCTCACTATGGTCAGAGATCAGACAATTATTCTCTTTGCTAGTGTAGAAACAATGCAAATACTAAGCCAAACTCTTTGAGGTTCATTTGAGTAACAACTGCTGAGAGGATTTAAGGCTCTTGGTGTATCCTATTTCTCTGAGAATGACACCAATTCTCAGAGCAAGTGTAGAGAAACCCCCTTTAAAATTTGCATGGCATACCTACTACCTTCCAGCTAGAAATACACCTTTAAACTTGTAATCTCAGGATTCTAGATGCTGAGACATGAGCAAGTAAACTATTTAAACATTCCCATATCCCCTAAGGAAATAGAAGTCATTAAAACCTCACCACCACCCCCCAAAAAACCAAAACAAAACAAACAAACAAACAAACAAAAATAAAAAACAAAAACAAACTCAGGACCAGGTGGCTTTAGTGCAGAATTCTATCAGACATTCAAAGAAGAGCTAATACCAACACTCTTCAAACAATAGAAACAGAAGGAACACTACCTAGTGATTTCTATATTGTAACAGTTACTCTCATACCTAATCCAATGAAAGACCCAACAAAGAAAGATTTTCAGACCAATTTAGCTTATAAATATCAATGTAAAAATACTCAATACAATCCTAGCAAACCAAATCCAAAAACACATCAAGGCCATCATCACCACAATTAAGTAGGCTTTGTCCCAGAAATGCAGGGATGGCTCAATATAGGAAAATCCATTAATATAATGAACTATATAAGCAAACTCAAAGAAAAAAAATCACATGATCATCTCATTAGATGGGGAAAAGAGTTTGACTAAAGACAACACTTCTTCAAGTTAAAAGTATTGGAAAGATCAGAAAGTCAAGGTTTATAACTAAACATAATAAAAACATTATACAGCAAAGCAACACCCACTATAAAAATAAATGGAGAGTTATTTGAAGAAATCCTACTAAAATCAGGGAAGAGACAAGGCTGTGACTCTCTCATTTATTCAATATAGTACTCAAAGTTCTAGCCTGAGCAATAAGACAACAAGAGCAGATCAAGGAGATACAAATTGGCAAAGAAGAAGTCAAGGTATCAATATTTGCAGATGATATGTTAGTATATATAAATGACTCCAAAAATTCTACCAGAGACCTTCTACAACTGGTAAACAACTTCAGCAAAGTGGCGGGATATAAAATTAACTCAAACAAATCAGTAGCCTTCTGTATTAGTCAGGTTTCTATTCTCTGCAAAGAACATCATAACCAAGAAGCAAGTTGAGGAGGAAAGGGTTTATTCAGCTTATGCTTCCACATTGTTGTTCATTACCAATGGATGTCAGGATTGAAACTCAAGCAGGTCAGGAAGCAGGAGCTGATGCAGAGGCCATGGAGGGATGTTACTTACTGGCTTGCTTCCCCTGGCTTGCTCAGCTAGCTTTCTTTCTTTCTTTCTTTCTTTCTTTCTTTCTTTCTTTCTTTCTTTCTTTCTTTCTTTCTCTCTCTCTCTCTCTCTCTCTCTCTCTCTCTTTCTTTCTTTCTTTTTTTTCCAACTTTTATTAGATATTTTCTTCATTTGCATTTCAAGTGTTATCTAGAAAGTTCCCTATACCCTCCCCCCTCCCGGCCCTGCTCCCCTACCCACCCACTCCTACATCTTGGCCCTGGCGTTCCCCTGTACTGGGGCATATAAAGTCTGCATGACCAAGGCGCCTCTCTTCCCAATGATGGCCAACTAGGCCATCTTCTTCTATTTATGCAGCTAGAGACATGAGCTCTGGGGGTACTAGTTAGTTCCTGTTATTCTTCCACGTATAGGATTGAAGACCCCTTCAGCAACATCGGTACTTTCTCTAGCTCTAGAGTCCTGAGTTCTCTGGAAATCAGTCTGGCAGTTTCTCAGAAAACTGGACATAGTACTACCGAAAGATCCAGCAATACCTCTACTGGGCATATACCCAGAAGATATTCCAACTGGTATCAAGGACACATGCTCCACTATGTTCATAGCAGCCTTATTTATAATAGCCAGAAGCTGGAAAGAACCCAAATGTCCCTCAACAGAGGAATGGATACAGAAAATGTGGTATATCTACACAATGGAGTGCTACTCAGCTATTAAAAACAATAAATATATGAAATTCCTAGGTAAATGGATGGATCTGGAGGGTATCATCCTGAGTGAGGTAACCCAATCACAAAAGAACTCACATAACATGTACTCACTGATAAGTGGATATTAGCCCAGAAACCTAGAATACCCAAGATACAATTTACTAAACACACGAAACTCAAGAAGAAGGAAGATCAAAATGTGGACACGTCACCCCTTCTTAGAATTAAGAAAAAAGCACACATTGAAGGAGTTACAGAGATCAGGTGTGGAGCTGAACCAAAGGATGGACCAACCAGTGACTGCAGCAGCTGGGGATCCATCCCGTAATCAGCCACCAAACATAGACACAATTGCATATGCCAGCAAGATAGTGCTGAAATGTCTTGATATAGCTGTGGGAGGCTATACCAATGCCTGGCAAACATGGAAGTGGACGCTCACAATCAGCTTGCTTTCTTATAGAGCGCAGGACTACCAGCCCAGGAATGGCACCACCCACAATGGGCCCTTCCAACCTTGATCACTAACTGAGAAAATGCCTTATACCTGGATCTCATGGAGGCATTTCCTCAATGGAGTTTCCTTTCCTTGTGATAACTCCAGCTTGTGTCAAGTTGATACAGAAAATTAGCTAGCACACCTTCCTTTATACAAATGATAAGTGGGATGAAAAAGAAAATAGGAAAACAACACGTTTCACATAAGTCACAAATAATATAGAATACTGTGGTGTAACTCTAACAAAAAAGTGAGAGACCTATATGACAAGAACTTCAAGTCTCTCAAGAACAAAATCGAAGACCTCTGAAGATGGAAAAATCTCTCATCCTCATGGATTGGTAGGATAACATAGTAAAAATGTTCATCCTACCAAAAACAATCTACAGATTCAAAGCAATCCCCATTCAAATTCCAACACAATTCTTCACAGACAAGAAAAGAAAAATTCTCAATTTTATATGGTAAAAGAGAAAGCATAAGACAGTGAAAATAATTCTCAACAATAAAAGAACATCTGGGGAAATTACCATGGACTCAAGCTGTACTATAGAGCAATAATGGTAAAAAGCACATGGTATTGGTACCAAGACAGACAGGTCGATCAATAGAATATAATTGAAGATCCAGAAATAAACCCACACACTATGGACACTGTATCTTTGACAAAGAAGCAAAAAACATACAATGGAAAAAAAGAAAGTATCTTTAATAAATGGTGGTGGTCTAACTGCTGGTCTGTGTGTAGAAAAATGAAAACAGATCCATATTTATCACCTCGCACAAAGCTCAGATCCAACTGTATCAAGAACATCAACATAAATACACTCAATCCAATAGCATAGAAATTGAGAAAGAGCCTTGAACCCATTGGCACAGAGGGAACGTTCCTGAACAAAACTCCAATGGCTAAGACTCTAAGATCAAGAATTGATAAATGGTGCCTAATGAAAAGCCAAAGCTTCTATAAGGCAAAAGACACAGTCAACTGGACAAATTTGCAACCTACACATTGGGAAAAAATGGGGGAAAAAAGTATAGAATATCTAGGATACAACCCACAGACCATAAGAAGTAAAACAAGCAGAAAGGTCTAAGTGAGGATGTTTCAATTCCACTTAAAAGGGGAAAGAAAATAATCACAAGGGGTAAAGGGATAGAGGGATGCATAGGTTTTAAACCCCACATGTAATAAAGAACCAATATCCAAAATATATAAAGAACTCAAGAAGCTAACCTCCAAAAAAACCAAATAACCCAATTAATAAATGGCGTACAGAGCTAAACAGAGAATTTAAAACAGAAGATTTTGAAATGGCCTAGAAGCATTTAAGAAATGTCCAAAGTCATTAATCATCAGGGAAATGCAAATCAAAACGACCTTGAGATTCCACCTTATACGAATCAGAATGACTAAGATCCAAAACTCAGTTGACAGCACATGCTGGCAAGGATATAGAAAAAGAAGAACACTCTTCCATTGCTTTTGGGAGGGGAAACTGGTACAACCACTCTCTAAATTAATCTGGCACTTCCTCAGAAAATTAGTAATACATTTACCTGAAGACTGAGCCATACTACTCTTGGGCATATAAGCAAAAGATGCCCCACCATACCACAGGAGCACTTGCTCTACTGTGTTCATAGTGGCCTTCTTTGTGATATCCAGAAGCTGGAAACAACTCAGATGTCCTTCAAAGGAAGAATGGAAACAGAAAATGTGGTTTCATTATACAATTATACTATTCATCTATTAAGAACAATGTCATCACAAATTTTATAGTCAAATAGATAGAACTAGAAAACTGAGTGAGGTAACTCACACCCAAAAGGACATGCATGGGTGCACACACTAATAAGTGAATATTAGCAAAAAAATTTATAAAATATCTAGGATACAACCCACAGACCATAAGAAGTAAAACAAGCAGAAAGGTCTAAGTGAGGATGTTTCAATTCCACCTAAAATGGGAAAGAAAATAATCACAGGGGGTAAAGGGATAGAGGGATCTGGGTGCTAGAGGGGAGGGAGATGGGAAAAGAGAATAGAGTCAGGCATAGGGGGCAGAGACAGTAGAGAAGGCCAAAGGGCCAGCAGAATAAATAAAAATAAGCAGCCTGAGTGGCTGCGGGGTGTGTGTGTGTGTGGAGTGTGGAAGATGGGGTGACCCTCTAGAAAATAAAGAGCTCTCAAGACTTAATGGGAATTACCTTAGATGAAATGCCCAAGAGTGGGGAGAGGGAACTCTTAAGAGTCTATCTCCTGTTAATTGGTGAAGCCTCAAGTAGAGGGATGGGGTTACCAACACACAGTCAAAATTTCTGACCCATAATTATCCCTGTCTAAAAGAACTGCAGGAACAAAAATGGAAAAGAGCCCGAGGAAAAGGTGGTCCATTGACTTGTCCACCTTGTGATCCATCTCATGGAGAGGCACCAAGGCCTGACACTACTACTGTTGCTATGCTGTGCTAGCATAAAGGAGCCTAGAATAGGTGTCCTATGAGAGGCCCAACCAGCAGCTGACTGAAACAGATGTTGATAGTTACACCCAACCATTGGAATGAAGTTGGGAACCGCTATGGTGAATTAATGGAAGGATGGAAAAAAGCAGAAGAGGAGAGAAGGCCCCATAGGAAGATCAGCAATATCAACTAACATGGACATTGGGAGCTCCCAGACACAACCACCAACCAGGCAGCATACAAGAGCTGTTCCAAGACCCCTTAGGGCTGCCTGGTCTGGCCTTAGTCAGAGAAGAGACTTGAGGCCCCAGAGAGGTGGTAGGCCTGGTTGCAGAAGGAAGGAGCATCCTCTTGGAGACAGGCGTGAAGAGGAATAAAATGAGGAACTGTGGGAAGGGGGCCAGGAAAGAGGGAAATGGCTAAATTGTAAATAATAATAATAACAATAATATCAAAAAAGAAAACAGAAAAAATAAGTAGCTTCATTTGTAAAAACATTTTTATATTTCTTGGTTCATGAATTTCTCTGATTTTAAATTTATTTATATATACAGACAATATCAAAGCTACTTAATATGTGGTATCACATATCATATATGTTCATGATAGTTATAAGTAGAAAAAAATACATGTGTCTGTAAAATTGTGGAGTTCCTTGGCCCACTATATTTCCAGCTGTTAACTTTTTGATTTTACGATTGATGGAGTAGACATTTGGAATTTTTGGAAAAGGTGTCCCTGGTGATATTTCTTCAAACTTCATTTGGAGAATCTGATTGTTTCTATTTACCAGCTAGAATATAATCAGTGCACTATATTAACAAGGCATTCGACCTTTAAGGTGTTTCATGGTCTTTATCTGTCTTCTGCCCATTCAGTTTTAGGAATTCAAACCAGATGAGCTTGAGGAAATATATTAAATCAATATGGGTTAACAATGCTTGGAGTAAACTTACTTATCCAAAGTAAGTATTTCCATCATTTTAAGAAAAAGAATGGAAAGATGGAGAGCTCATGCATTACTCTTAGAATTTTATAACTTAGCAAGAAAAATAAAGCTTCATTCAAACAGTCTTCTGGATTCAAATAACTATTTTATCAAGTGTTCAACTTATTTAAGACATTATTACATAGATTGTCTGTCTTGCCAGATACTATTACAGATCTGTAAGTAAATGTATCCTAAGTCAGGAAATAGTGCTCTCTGCAACCGATTTATCTGCATGCTCTTATCACCCAGCATCCATATTTGAAGAAAAGACTGAAACACTGTGAGAACTGTTAAGGAGTAGAGATGTAGGTGGGTTCAAAAATAAAACAGAAAGCAGCAGATTTCAGGAAGCTCTATTTTTTTTCTTCAAAATTTCTTTTCATTCTCTTATAGCTTAGAAATAGTATCTAAACATTGACATCATTCTCTGAAAGTCACCATAAAATGAGCATATTAACTATATTTAAAAAGTCTTGGTTTTCCTCTGAATAGGCCTGACCTCTATTTGAGTCTTTTAAGTGTTCAGAAGTGTAGGCTCCACCTTCAGTATGTGGGGCATGAAGCAGTCAGGAGCACTGCAATTTACATGGAACCAGGTTCTCCCATCTTTGCTAACAATAGTATCACAGATCAAGTTGGAAAATTGATGAGAGTTTGTGTATAAATTAGAGCATGAAGAAAAGGCAAAAAGAAGGAGCTTTCAAAAGAAACAGTCATGGTTACCCTGTAGAATAGTGATTCCGGCTGCATACAAAACCAAACCTAACCAAAACAAAAGATCAAAAACACGTGAAAAATCATACTAAAGACCACTAAACATCAATAGTTGCTCAAGTAAATGGATGACGTCATGTCATCAAGATGTCCTGAGTTCCCAGGAGAGCTGCCATGATGCTAGATACACAACAGAAGGTAAAGAAATGTCAGAAGAACCAGCTGAGAAGCTCATTCGAGGAGAGGAAATACAAGAGTATATTTAGAGTGTTAGGATTAAAAGAAATAAAGAAATACAAGAAACACACTAAAAGTCAAAAGAACATTAGTGATGAGTAAATTGAACCTTCCCATACAGAAAGTAGGGAAGAGGAGGAGAAAGAGTAACTGAGGGGAGGGTAAAATAGAAGAAAATTGTTATTAAAAATTACTGGAAAATATAGTGTTAACTCCTGAAATGCTAATGCATGTAATTGAAGCAGAGTGGCATTCACACAATCAGTAAGTCATTTATCATTTTGACAACATACAAGTCTGGGACAGAGAATCAGGTTATGAGATTCTCCAAATCTCTTCACATAAGGTTCTCCCTCTATTATTTTACTTCTTTTACAGCCTCAGTTTCAGCTGCCATATTTGCCTTTTAAGAGACAGTGTTGGTCTTATCTTAAGCAAAGGGGGAACCAAAATTGGACTCAGTACTTTGTCCTGATTTTTTTATTGGTTATTTTATTTTATTGCTTTTATTTATTATTATTATTATTATTATTATTATTATTATTATTATTATTATTTTGGTTTTTCGAGATAGGGTTTCTCTGTATAGCTCTGGCTATCCTGGAACTCACTCTGTAGACAAGGCTGGCCTCGAACTCAGAAATCCACCTTCTTCTGCCTCTGCCTCCAAGTGCTGGGATTAAAGGCATGTACCACCACTGTCAGGTTTGGTTGTTTTATTTACTTACATTTCAACTGTTGTCCCCCTTCCACGTCTCCTCTCTGCACCACCCCATTCCATCCCCCCATTCCCTTTGCCTTTATGAGGGTGCTCCTCCACCCACCCACCCACTCCTGCCTCCGTGCTCTAGCATGCCCCTATGCTGGGACATCAAGTCTCCATAGTACCAAGGGCCTCCCTTCCCATTGATGCCAGATAACGTAATCCTCTGCTACATTTGTAGCTGGAGCCATGGTTCCCTCCATGTTAACTCTTTGGTTGGTGGTTTAGCTCCTAGGGGCTCTGGGGTCCCAGTTAGTTGATATTGCTGTTTTTGGAAGGAGTTACAGAGACAAAGTTCAGAGCTGGGATTGCAATCTGCTTCAGCTCATTTTTACCTTCCCCTAACTCTTCCATTGGGTTCCATGTGCTCAGTTCCACAGTTGGCTGTGAGTATCTGCATCTGTATTAGTCAGGTGCTGGCAGAACCTCTCAGGGGACAGCTATTCAAGCTTCCTATAAGCAAGTGTTTCTTGGGTTTGGTGTTTGCACATAGGATGGATGCCTAGGTGGGGCTGTCTCTGGATAGCCTTTCCTTCAGTCTCTTCTCCACTTTTTGTCCCTGCATTTCTTTTAGACTAAACTAGAGAACACCTACAGATTATAAACAATTTCAGCAAAGTGGCTGTATATAAAATTAACTCAAAACAAATCAGTATCCTTCCTCTACTCAAAGGATAGACAGGCTGAAAAAGAAATTGGGGGAAATGACACTCTTGACAATAGTAACAAATAATATAAAATATTTTGGTGTGACTCTAACCAAGCATGTGAAATATCTGTATGACAAGAACTTCAAGTCTCTCTAGAAAGAAATTAAAGAAGACCTCAGAAGATGGAAAGTTCTCCTCTGCTCATGGATTGGCAGGATTAACATAGTAAATTGGTCATCTTACCAAAAACAATCTACAAATTCAATGCAATCTTCATCAAAATTCCAACTCAATTCCTCACAGAGATAGAAAGATCAATTCTCAAATCCATCTGGAATAACAAAAAACTCAGAATAGGGAAAACTTTTCTTGACAATAAAAGAACTGGGGGAATCAACATCCATAACCTCAAGCTGTACTACAGAGCAATAGGGATAAAAACAAAATGGTATTGGTACAGAGATTCCTGTGTATCTGGAATCATGTGTTTTGTAAGGGACTTTTGAAGGCCTGGAATTACAATCTAACATTGCTGCTCACAGACCTGTGGGACATCAATAAATGGAATGATTGAAACCATAATAGTTCACTGGGTTTCTTAAAACCTAAATGAGTAAAGAGAAAAAAAATGCACTTGCAGTGACCTTGATAGGATCATCAGAAGCTGCCATCTTTTGCTTCTTCTCTCTAGATAAATAAGTTAGCCTATGTTTATTAAGTATCTTCTGTGTACCTCATTCTTCATATTCTTCATGATGTCAATATTGACAATTTGCCACTGAGTGTTTACTGTAAACTGCTGAAAACTACATGAGTTCCTGAGGTGGAAATGGGAAAACCAAATCAGAGAAATCAAGGGGTGTGGATGCTTGAAGGGACTGCCAGTCAACTGCAAATGCTGTGTATTCAGTATATGTTCCACTGAGCTTTGAGTAGGGAAGAGGGTATACAAACACGTTAACATCTAGTGCCTGTTCTCCTCTAAATTCTTGCTTGGAGATACTAACTGGGACTTAAATATTTTAAAGAATAAAGAAAACATTCACAGGCTAGGTCATGTATTTCTTATTCCCTATTAAACTGACAGATCACCCATCATCAGAAGCATAATGACATCGCAAGTACTGGCCATAACTCCATTGTTGCAGATTTCAGAAAGAGAAATTACACCTTTCTGTGTTGTTCTGTAAAACAATATTTTAAGGTTCTACTTTTGCCATGGAGAAAAGGGATTTCTTCAGAGGTGGGTCCCCTAGTAATCTTTGGAGATATGGACAAGAGATAAACGGTCAGAATATATGACACACCATAAAAGTCTATACATATTATCCTACTATTGACTCAAAGATATACACTGACTTCATAAAGCTATTATTTATTTTTAATAATTATGCATAAAATTATTTATTGTGCTATTGTTTAACTTTGTAAAAGTTTAAAGTACTTATGACCTTCTAGAGATCCACTAAATAGTGATCTGGTTCATGTTTTGTCTCTCAAAATTTCATTTGCATAAACATTTCTCCAAAGAATGTATACAGGTGGCCAATACACCCAAGCGAAATAGTTCAAAATCATATACATCTTTATTAAAAGAGACCCTAAACCGAATGAGATGCCGCCTCCCACTTCACTAGAATGCATAAGAGCAAGCGTTAGCACAGGGACAAGAATCTGAACACACACTACCATGTCAGTTGCAAGTAAATGCTGCAGTTGCTGCAGAAAACAGTCTTAATTTTAAAATTTAAGTAAGTTATTTATTAAAGATTTAAGCCATTATAACAAATACTTTAAATTTCTTTACCTTTTATTTTTTTACTAAAAATAGGTTCTTCTTTCATACAAAACACCCTAAACAGTTTCTTTCTCCCTCCACTCATACTAGCTACCCTAATCTCCCCACAACCCATGATCCACTCCTCCTTCATTTCCTCATCATAACAGATCAGGCCTCAAAGAGACCAAAGACAAACAAAACAAAACAAGATAAAATTAGACAAAACAAAGACAAAGCAGCAACATAGGAGGAAAGAGTTCAGAGAGCAGGCAAAAGAGTCAGAGATAAGAAATACACCAATGCCACTGTTAGGAGTCTTGGAAGAACACCAAGCTAACAGCTATAACATATAAGCAAAGGACCTTGTGCAGACCCATGTAGACCTCATGATTGGGTGCTTCAGTCTCTGTGATGTAATATGGGCCCTGCTTAGTTGATTCAGTGGACTATAATTTTCTAGTATCCTCCACCTCTCTGATTCCCACAGTGTTTCTTTCCACCCTTTCATGGGTTCCCTGATCTCAAAGGGAAGAACTTGATGGAAATCTTCAATTTAGACTCTTCTGTATCTTGTATCTGATCCCTCTCCCTTTCCATTCCCCTCCCTCTTTGTCTCTCTCACTCTTACTCTCTCTCTCTCTCTCTCTTTCTCTCTCTCTCTCCCTCTCTCTCTCTCCACCTGTGTGTGTGTATGTGTGTGTGTGAAATCTAGCTGGGAATCTCTACAACCAGGAAAACAGCCTTACAGTTCTCCAAACTACATTTCCTATATGAGTTACCAATTCTATATCTTATACAAGAGAATCAAATCTAAATGTTCAGACTCCTAAGCAAGTTCTCATGGAAGATTTACTCAGAGGAGGTAAAAAGTAGAAGCAATTTGAAAGTTGCATTATAAATGTGATTCCATTTTATTGATATTTGCTACAACCTCAATTAACCTTGAAATCCTTATACCCATGAAAGAAGGCAGACTCACAGCTATGCAGTATAAGATTTCAGTTGGATGAAATGTTTGGAATGGGCAAACCAACCCCGACACAGAAAGTAGATTCATGGAAGCACAGAGAAAAGAGGGAGGGTGAACACCATTTTATTTTATCTTTGGTTATCTATACTCCCTTTACAATTTTATATTAATAAAAGGTAAAAGGTGATAAATGACGTACAATAATTTTTAGATTTGGGCCCGAAAATTGTTTCAATTTCATGTTGTATGTTTCTAGCCCATTTCAGTAAAAATAAATCCCACCACATACTTCCCCAGAGCTTCTTGGCTTATTGACAAAACAATATTCCTAAACCTGTGTCTCAGACCCAATATTATTTTGAAAAAAGTGGTTCATTATCTATGATCATTGTAAAGTAATTAAGGCCAAAGTCAAATAGCTCTGTTCATTGGCTCATTTACAATACTTTCCTCTCTATTCACAGAGACTGTAGCTGCTATTAGATTATCTATATATAGGTCACTCAATAATTTAAGTACTAGAGAAAAGAGTTGTTGAAAGGTATTGCTAGAAAAATTTGGAAATTTAAAAAGAATTTCTTAATAAGTTTCAGATAACAGACATATGACTTTCTAAAGTTTGCCATCCAGTGGTAAAAGTCTACTATACCATGAATATTAACAAGTTATTTTCCTGTCTACACTAAGAAAAAAACTTAAAAATATCCTCCTTTCTCAGGAAGAAATTGCCTGCTATCAAAGGGGAAACATAAATACTAGCCCAGTTGAGAAGCCCTTTGATCTACAATGGTATCCTGCCTGCAAAATATGCTAGGGCAATGGTGGTACAAAGCTTGTGGGAGTTAAGAGTGTAAGAGACTGATGGAGGACAGTATGAAAACTAGGTCTTCTAAAGCAGCATAGACTTATATATGATGGAGGTAGCATGCCTAGGATCTGAAAATGTCTGTACCAGATAGGGTCCTAGAGCTGATAGAAGAAGACAGACATTCTCATCCCTTACCTGAAGCCACATCCAATTATTAGCTACTTTCAAATGAAAATTTAGTTCTTTTCCAAGAAAGTGTCTCATGAAAACTAGCAGCAGTAAATGGCCAGCAGAAAATTAAGTCAATGGTTTCTTGAATGTTGCTTGTCTAATAATATCATGTCAGGGCTTTTGCTTTTTTGTGTAAGTTTTTTTTTTTATCACACACACACACACACACACACACACACACACTCCTCCTACTACCCTTACTCCTCTTCTTCTTACATCTTCTTTTCTTGACAGACACCATATATATATATATATATATATATATATATATATATTATTTTTATTTTTATATATGCTTCCAGTTTAGTATTTCTATGAAATTCCTAAGTGTGTGAACAAGTGAGTCTCTGTCCTTTGTTTCCTGTGTCTTTACTTGGGTTCTTTTTTTTTCCCAATTCTTATATCTTAGTTTTTGTTTTATCTTAATATATTATAGGTTTAATTATTATTTCTTAGAAGCCTATTCATCTTCTAAAGAGAGAAAGGCTTTGGATCAAGTTGGGAGGAGAGCTGAGAGGAACAGAGAGAAGTGAAATCATAATCAGGATATATTATGTGAAAAGAAAGAAAAACAATTTTCAATAAAAGGCGAAAGGTAAAAGCAGAGAAAAATGAGAAGAAGGCAAAAAAGAGACAAAGGGAGAGACAGAATATTCAGTTTTAAATTGTATATTCATAGTCACACATCTAAGTAAAGACTTTAATCAGAAGCATGGAAAATGATTTATGTTGTTGATATACAAACAGTTTTATATGCCATATTTTATATGAACAATTATATTGATATATATTCTATATGAAAAATGCATGCTACCTTTTACAGTAAAATCATTTTACTACCATAAAAAGTGTTTTGCAAAAAGTGAGCATACCATCTGATTATGATCTTTTCTGTTTCTTCTTTTTACTAATAGGAGGGCCTTTCATTTTATTCACCCACAAAATCCACCTCTATCTGTCTTAGCACGTTTTCCCTCAAGAGTTATATTTAGATAATGTTAAATATGGGTCAGTGGTGGATATTCCATGGTCTAAATATGCTTTGTGTTCTTATTAGATCACAACTGAACTAATTTATTTTGACATTATGTGTATATAATTTTGAGCTATAATGGGTAGACTGGTTCTGACATAGACCATGTGATGCAAAGTCCCTAATTTATTTAATATTGGACTCTTTACAGATAAAGTTGGTCTATTATTGATATAAAAGCTTAGGGGTGGTGACAAAATCATAATTTGTATATTTGAAATATGAAAAATATTTGAATACACACACATATATATGTGTGTGGTGTGTGTGTGGGTATGGGGGTGTGTGTGAGTGTATATGTACATGTGTGTGTTTCTGTGTGTCTCTGTGTGTGTGGTTTGTCATACACCTGTGACAAGCTCCTATCTGGTGGATTGTTTATGAGATCCTTCCACAGGTACCTTTTATATAAACAGACAGTGTATAGTTTCTTATTTACTGAGAATTTTAGAAGATACGTGTTTTATTAAGTTAAATATCTGATAACTACCCAAAAATGTAGGAAGCCTGTGTGAGGACTATTATTCACAGAGATATCCTGAATGTCCTGAACATAGGTCAGAGCTGTTCAGGTCCATGTCATTTGGGATGAAACACTTAAACATTTCAAAGCTCATTTAGTGTAATTAACTGAAAAGTAAGCTCAATCAGGCTAAATGAATGTTATTTTCTTTACAAAGTGTCTCATTGAATACTGATAACTATTAAAAACTAACCCCTCTCTAACAACAGCTCACTTAATTCTTCTATGGTTCTGGCACCATGTTCATGAGCTATTATTTTTTCCTCACTTGTGTGCCCCCCATGCACACATTCTACATTATCTCTTTCACACCCCTTATCAGAGGGCATAGTAAGTGCTACTTGACATTCTTCTTTTCTCTACCCACCTGAGTGCCTATTTATACAGAGCAAATCTTGATACATAGCATGTGTTTCTTTTCAGACTTTGGAGAAATAATACTGAATGAATGCAAAAGGCTCATTGAGAATGTCTATACAGTAAAGTCATCATCTGTATTTACATATTTCTGACCACAGAGGAACTCTGGATGATGTAAAACAGACTGAGAAGCTCAACATCCCCCACACTCTTTTATCTCATATATGGTTTCAGTTAAGTAAGGATCCTGGAGCCATAGAGATAAATATTGTTGTTGATTTGTTTTTCTTTTCCCTCCTCTTGGCAGAAGAGAAGAAAAAAATCATTAAAGGGGCAAAAGCAGCTGAACATAGGCACATGAGAAGATTATCTATTATGATCAATTTAACTTTATTCTGGAAATGAAGGAATGGTTAAATATAAGTAAGTCAATAAATGCAATAAACCATATAAGTGGACATTTAGACAAAAATCAGATGGTCATCTCAGTAGATGCAGAAAATGATTTTGACAACATAGAACTTGCTTTCACATGAAAGTTTTTATAGAGAGCAGGACTGAAAAGAACATCCTTCAACATAATAAAAAAATATATATGGTAAATCCAAACTCAACATTCTCCCAAATAGAGAAAAATCTGAATCAGTGCCTTTAAAGTTAGGGATGAGGCAAGACTGTATACTATCTTATTCTTTTTCAATATACTGCTGTGTGTGCTTGCTAGAATAATAAGGCAAGAGAAGGAAATTGGAGGATTACAAAAAGGGAAATTGTTCAAATTATGTCTATTTGCATATGATATGATATGATATGCAAAAAAAATTCCCTCCGAATTTCACCAGATTAGAGAATTAACAATTTCACCAAAATGGTAGGGTACAAAATCAGTTAACAAAAATCATAGACTTTTTAAACACAAAAACCAAATACACTGAAAAAAGATCATAGACATACTAACATTTACAATTTAAATTAAAATAGTGAAATAACTTGGAATAAAACTAGTCAAGGATGTCAAAGACCTCTACAATGAAAAAGTTGAATCTCTAAAGAGATTGAGAATGTCATTAGAAAATAGAAAAAAATCCTGTGTTCAAAAGTTGATAGAATGAATATTTTACAAATGACAATCCTACCTTTGCAAATTAAATGCAATCCCAATCAAAATGCTCACAACACTTTCACATAAATAAAAATATAAATGTAATTATAAAGCTCATACAAGACCAGAGAAGACCCCAGGTAGCTAATCTAATACTGAACAGAAAGAATATTGTTGGTATTTCCACACTAGAATTCAAGATAGAATTCAGAGCTATGGTAATTAAAAAGGAAATATGTGGTACTAGCACAACACAGACATGTAGAAAATGAAACAAAATAGAGTATTCAAACATAAGTACACTAAACTATAGCTATCTGATTCTTGAGAAAAGGGCCATAGTGAACACAAGAGAAAAGTCAGTGTCTTCAGCATATGGTCCAGGGAAAACTGGATGCTCATATGTAGATGAATTAAATTATGATAACTTCTATCACCTTGCACTAAAATTAGTCCCAACTGGATCAAAGATCTCAATTTGAAAACTGAAGTCCTAAAACTGCCAAAAAGAAAATGCAGGCATTAATATAGACAACAAGGTGTAGGAAAGGATAGGACTCCATTTGTCCAAGAAGTAAAGCTAATGATTGACAGCTGGTACCTCATAAAACTGGAAAGCTTCTGTACAGCTACAGAAAAAAAAAATTGAGTAAAGAAGATATTCACAGAATGGAGGAAAATCTCTACCAACTATGTCCTAAATTAAAGAACACTGCAGAGGGGTAATTTAATAAAAATAGTTATTGGTATATATTCAGAGCAGATATGAGAGATCCTCAAAATTACAATAACTATTTAAAAATAATATACTTATTTAAACAGATCCCACAAATAAAACAAACATACAATCAAATCTCAAATGGTAGAATGAGCTCATATTCTATAAAGAAAATGTGCTTGGTAGATAATAGCATGTAGAGTTTGGAAGACCCTACCTTTCAACACCTCGGCATGTTCTAGAATACCTCCATGTAACAATATTCATCTTTTACTCCTTGCCTGATAAAATGGCATTTATTTTATATTAGCAACTGAGAATCAGTCTAGCTGTATATATTTTTTTCATTTTGCCAACAGGTAATAAACTGGTTCTCCCACATGCTTCCTTAGTACATTGCTTCTGTCCTTATTACAACATTTATCACTCCCTGCCTTTCAATCCAGCTATCCATGTGTGTCTTTGTCCTTTCTACCTCCCATCGGAGAACCTATAACCTTCTTGATGACAGGGACCATGATTTGCTTCTCTCTTCTCCCCCATTACCATGGAGCATCTAAACCAATGCAAACCTAAAGACAGAGGATTGTCTGATCAATATATCCAGTTTATTATTTTCTTTCTGTTATGTATTACTGCTAATCTGGAAGTCTATTTGTAAACAGACTGTTTCCTTTATGTTGGTATGGTTTTCAAAACTTAAAAATTACATATCAACATGTTGTTGGTGACACTTTATATGTGGCCACTTATAAATGATGAAAGAACATTTCTGGTTAGGGAGTGGGATGAAGATAATGTACCAAACTTAAATGTTTGTTTACCAAATTCCATTTCTTGGCAAGAGAGATATACTGTTGCTATTTAATACCCACTGACTAGTTTAGAACTGTTCCTCAGTATAACCAGTAAACTCAGTTTCTTCCTCTGTCTATGACCATCAGAGCCACCAAAAATAAGAAAATTGACCAGCTTCACAATACTTATTCAGATATAGACATGGAACAACATAGACTCAGACTTATTTTGATTTACAGAGTAAAGTACTCTGCCTACCAGTTATGTTTATATTTCTAGGTCTAAATTCAGAGTGGAACCATCACTACACAAGGTAACCAATATTGTTTGTTGGACAAGAGAACAACAAAGGTCCTCTCCAGATATATTCACTTGTGGAAGGTCATTCCTGGGTTTAATATTCAATGTAGCAGCATCAGCTTCCTAGGCTTCTTGTTCCCCATGGCATCCAAGAGTCAGTTGGTAGTGTCACGATGCTACAGAAGTGTGAGGCGTAGGCTTCCAGGCTTCAACACAGCACGTACCAAGCACACTGACACAGTGTCTCAGGCAAAAATTAGAGCTGTGAAAGCTGATTAATTTTACATCCAACTGAAATTTTACTTCACAACCAAACGGTTCGCTAGCTGTGGGGGAAAATGAGTATTTAGGCTTTAAAGAGATCAATGATTCCTCTAAGCTTCTACAGAAAGTATCCCTTTGGGTAACAAATGACTTTCTGAAAATATTGTTATGAGGGATCAAATTCAAGCATTTTGACTAACAATTAAAGAAAAAAAAAAAACCAACAACAGAGGAAACAAGGCACGTCTATATTTAAAGAATGGGTGCTTCTATGTTGGAAGAAGTTACTGGCTCTGTACCAGGAGAATAGTATGGAGATCATCTACCAGGCTGGTTGGCTCTGGTTCATGCCAAGTCCTCAGTATCCAGCCTTCTTCCCCCTACCATCTTAGAAATTGAAATTTTTGAGTTTTCAATGTTCTAATACTGTGAAGATCAACCTGTGCAGTCTTGTTTCAAAAAATGGGAAAGCATGTATTTTTAGCAATTTCTTTTCCTTGATGTAAAACCTTGGCCCATCTCCATAAAACAGGTTTCATTTCAAAGCAGCTTTTAAATAGGTTTTAAGGACAAATGACTCAATGTACAAAATGACAAGAAGTGTAAGAAAAGAAAAAAACAACAGTGAACAGTGGTGAGATTAAGCCATCACTTTTTGTGATCTCCTCAAATCTTCTGTAATGGTAATATGAACTGTGGAAATCAGAAAGGACTGTTAGGGAAGACCATTTGCTCCTCTATGACAGTGAGATTCGTTGTTCATCATTCTCACTGAAACATTAGTTCTATAGAGCACTGTAGGAAACCCTGAGCTCAGTTGAGACCCCTGGGTCTTCTACATTGAGAAATGTTAATATGCAGTTCCAAAAGTATCAGAGAAGCAAACATTTTATGTAAATCAGAAGCTGGTTAAAAATACCACTTATCCTAGAAATGCATCTTTTTTCATGAAGAACTTACAAAGCTATAAAGTACCTCTAGAATTCCAGGTCTGGTAGAAGGAGAGAAAAAGACCACGAGAAAGGATGGAAGTGTAGGTATATTATATGAAGCACATAAAGGAATGATCATTTACACATCATCGTTTCTGGTACAAACAGGTGTAGGAAGAATTTCTCCATGCCCACCTAGAGGCAGAATTGAATCCTCAGATCAACCATAATGAAGATAGGCCCATTACTCAAGTCACAGAATACAATTTATTAAAGACACATTCAGAAAAATTTGGGCCACACCTTTGAACTTGATGAGGTTATTTTAAAAACAAAGAGAAATCAAATTTAAGTGGGTAGAAAAAGGATATATCAACCTGGTAGAAGTTGGGTAAGGGTTTTAATACAATGGAAATACAATGTATGAAGTCACCGAAAATTAATAACAGTAGAAACAAAGCAAGAAAGAATAACAGAAATGGAAAAAAAGAAAGAGGAAGAAAGGAGAGAGAAAAAAAGAAAAGAAAGAAAAGAAAGGAAGGAAAGGAAAAGAGAAAAGAGAAAAGAGAAAAGAGAAAAGAGAAAAGAGAAAAGAGAAAAGAGAAAAGAGAAAAGAGAAGAATAGGATAGCGAGACTGGGTCTCATAGTGCAGTGGTAGAAACAAGAGAAGCCCATCTTACCAAGGAGAAAGGGAAGAACTGTTGTCCCAAAGTTACCTTCTGACTATATGCATACCATAACACATATATGTCTTCATGTACAGACATACTAATACAAACACACAAATAATAAATTGATTTTGATGGGGAGAAGGAGTAGGGGGAAGAGGGCAACCTGATCTAGTATTGGGTAAGGGAAAAGGACTGAAGCCCTGAGGGCCATCAGAAAGAATGGAATCAGGCAACTTTGGGAGATAGGAGATTGTGGTGGTGGTGGGGGAGACCCTCCAGAATGCACCAGAGACCTGGGAGGTAGGAGTCTTCCAGGACTCAAAGGGTGGGATCTTAGATGAAATGCCTGACAGTAGAAAGATGTATCTTATAGAGCCCACCTCCAGAAGGCAGACATGGCATAAAATGAGGGGGAGAGGGGCCATTCCACAGTCACAACTCTGACCTATAATTGTTTCTGTCTGAAAGAATTACAGGGATGGAAATGGAGAGGAGCCTGAGGAAAAGAAGGTCCAGCAGCAGGCACAAAGTGGGATCCAGCTCAAGGGGAGGTCCTAAGGTCTGACACTATTACTGAGACTATGGAGTGCTCACAGAAAGGGACCTAGCATGACTGTACTCCAGAAGACCCAATAAGCAGCTGAAAGTGTCAGATGCAGATATTTGCACCCAACCAATGGACAGAAGCAGCTGACCCCTCTTGTTGAATTAGGGGAAGCTTAAAGAAGCTGAGGAGAAGGACGATCCTGTAGGAGGACCAGCAGTCTCAATTTACCTAGCTCCCTGAGATCTCTCAAACACTAGACCACCTATTCAGGGAGCATATACCAGCTGATATGAGGCCCCCAACACACATACAGTAGAGGGCTTCTGGGTCTGTGTTCATTCAGAGATGATGCACCTAACCCTCAAGAGACTGGAGGCCCCAGGGAGTTTAGAGGTCAGGTGTGTGTGTGTGGGGGGGGGGCATCTACATGGAGAGATCAGCGTAGGAAGAGGTAGAGGATGTGGAAGAGTTGGAGGGTGGACGGGGGAGAAGGTGAATTTTATCTAAGAGGTAGAGGATGTGGAAGAGTTGGAGGGTGGACGGGGGGAGAAGGTGAATTTTATCTATAATACTTAAAAATATATCTGCAATAGAGATGAACTTAAGTTTCTGCTATATAAAACATAGAGACTGGACCAGGCATAACCAAAGCCAGGATGACAAATGGAGTGTGCAACATAATCATTCTATTGGTTACATCATTATGAGGTCATCATGGTGGCTTTATTGAAGAAGCAAACAAAATATCATAGTAAGAATACAAGTCTATATTACCAAATTTCAAATATTAATTTTGTGTTTATTTAATTTGTGTCTGTAGGAATAGGCAGATACACCTGATTTTGTAGCAAGAACTTGCTACTAATGACAGGTTTCCAGATTAGAAAATTAGTACTCATGAAACAGTTTTGACCTAGCAATTTCATATAGACTCCATCTAGAAAAAACTATTTAGAAAACTAATTAGAAAATGAAATATGTCCATAGATCTGTATTATCATTGTAGTATCAATAGATAATAAGGCAGATCTTAAAATGTCTCACGTTGCAGCAATGAGTAAAATGTACTGACAGCACCTGGTAAGTTGCTATGACATTTTCAAAGTTGATGTTTCACAGCATCTGTTAATCAGATCATACACTTCATTATATGAAAGAATAGAACACAAAATGTGTGCTATATAGTTGACTGTGAAAAATTAAGTTCAGCACAACAGAAAATATGAAAGAATATGCTATAAGGAAGAATAAGGATTAAAAACTAAATATGATTTGATAACTTTCATTTTAATACATTCAGAATTAATGTTATTTTGTATACATGTATATTACAATTGATATGTATTTTTTTCCAGAAGAAAGTAATATCATTAAAAACAGGGAAACCCATGAGTGACAGCTATGTTCCCTCACTCCAACCATCAAGGGAATACAGACTATCCAGCCAAGAATGCAGAGCTTCCTCTTCTTTTGATGGGTTCTTTATGTTTGGACTTCCATGGCTGGCTCTTCTAGCCTCCCAGGAGTCTGTTTTGACTGAATTAGAACAAGAATTTCATTGAAATTGTTGTGGTGAATGAAAATTAGACACTGGGTTTTCAAAACAGAAGCTTCATGTACCTGATGCATTACCATGAACACATGAGCACCTTGTGTAGTCAATTCTCTCTCTCTCTCTCTCTCTCTCTCTCTCTCTCTCTCTCTCTCTCTCTCTCTCTCTCCTGTCTCTTTCTCTGTCACTCACTACCCACTTTCTCCTAAAGTCCACTTTTGACATGAGAAGAATCTAATAATTTGTTGCTTTGCTTTATTTGACTCTCAACCCCCAGTTCAGGATGTTTTCTATTTCTACCTGGCGCAAACTAGTATGGAATTCTCCAAATGTAATTTTAATTCTTATTAAAAAAAAACGAATAACATTGAAATGGTACAATAATATAATCACTTCTGTTATTGTAGTTGATTGAGATAAAAGACAGGAAAAATCCTGCAAAAAATAATAAAATATGTTTTCAAAAACGTATGACTAGGGTGCAAAGAAACATGATTTAAAATTTTAAAATTAGCTAAATTCCTCTCGTTGAAATAGCTCTTTTAAAAGAAGTTTGTTTCTTCAGTAGAATGCAATTCCTTAATAAAGTAGCACACTGGCTGCAGCCAAGAAGAAAAGAAGCCACCCTAAAAATATCTCCATAAAAATGGAAAGAGCTGACATTTCCTTAAAGGCTCCTGGAACAGTCTTGCCTGAGCCTGCCTGGGCCTGGGCCTGCCTGGCTCCAGCTGTCCGGCTGGCTTCATTCTTCACTCTCCATTATGGCTCTACTCTGAAGGCAGTGGAGGATTCAGAAAATGCCCCAGTTCTGTGATTTGTGTGATCTTACATTAATTGACTAAAACTGAAAAAGATGTGCTATAAGCAAGTACCATCAACAGAATCTGTAGCATTCTAGAACTAAGCTTTAATGAATAAACACATTCATACTCTGATTTGGGCTCATTACATTTTAATACTATCAAATATATTTCTTTTTGTCACGAGCTCTTGAATAGGTATTATTTGTTCATTCATTTATTCAAATGCATTTACTGTGATAATGTAGACTTACAGAAAATTGAGGGGAGAGTAAAAGTAGCATGACAAGAATCTTCATCCAGAAATTATTCCAAGACTCTAATAGTCTTCAAGCCTGTCCATGGGGAGGTAAGTAGAAAATAAGCCGTCATTGCTCAGTACATTTATGGATATGCAAAGAGACCAAACCCACAGGGCAAAGTTCCTTGACACACATTCTTTTGCATTCATAGAATGGATATATGGCTGTTCACCCAACCAGTAATAGTCTAAATGCCACTCCCAAGTCAGAAATGCCACTAGCTACTGAAGAATATGACTGAAGATCTTAGACTTTGAGGATACACACACACACACACACACACACACACACACACAATACAAATACTATCTGCCAAGGACAACAATAAAGAACCCAGAGGTAATAGGGCAAGCATATAGTCACAAAGCTCCATAACGCTCATGGTTCTGTGGCATAAGGACCTGGAATCGGAGGCCTGCCTAAGCTCAATATTAGTATCATGCTTCTCAAAAGCAAAATGCAATGATAGTTAACCAATAATTGTGTTGGCTTATCTCCTTTCAGGAGATGATTTCTTCATGGAATTCTGGAAAAAACAAGAATATGTTGTTTTGTTTACAAGACAGAAGCATCAGTGCTTTACTGTGTTATGGACAAAATTTTGTTCCCTAATATTCAGATGTTGAAGTCTTTGCTATCAGTGTAATACTTTGGAGATAGGATCTTTAAGGAAAGGATAAGTTTAAAATTACTGGGCATGTGTTAACTATAGGGAGAAGATAAGAACTTTATTAATGCCACTGCCTGTGGGTAAAGCCTTAGCCACGCAACTCTCAGACTGAGGCTGATGACAAGCCAAACAGAGAGGCACAGAAGCTACAAGACTCCCAACACCTTTTTCCTGACCCTCCACCCTATAGATCTCTAGACATACTTATCACACTACCTTTTAAATGCATATCTTTATAAACATAATGCATATCTTTATAAACATAATGCATATCTTTATAAGCATAGATTTGTGATGCTTTTGCTCTCATTAGAGAAATTTTATTTTGCACTGGAGGGCAGTTAATGCAGAAGCTCACAAATGGTGAAAATATAGAGAAATAAGTTTCTTTGGATTGCTTGCCATAATTGGAGCATCAGTACCACACATGCACCTACTCAAATAATAGCTGACATAAATACTCTACTGTTTCTTGCAATTGCAGCTTCCAATCCATCATTGCAATATGTAAATCACCAGAATAAAAGACTAAAAAGAATAAACACATAATTATCTCAACTTGTATTTGTTAGACTTTGAGTAAGCCCCATGCTGGCTAATGTTCATAAAGTCCCAGCTGTGTCCAAATCATGATTTGAGGAGGTTTGCTGTTACAAGAGAGGATGTGTATGAGTATATGCACATATGAATACATGTCACTTTCACAGTATCACCTCAAGTGGGTATATCTTCATTATGGACAAACATTTGTATGAACAGTGCCAATCAAGGGATGAACAGAATCATTGACATCTGAAGCATCTAAGCAATGCTGACACAATTTAGAGACTAGGAGTAAGATAATATTTTTTTTTCTTTTACAGAACATTCAGACAGCACTTCCTATAGTCATTCTCATTTTGTTTTACTTATGTTTAGAACTTCTCCCTTCCTCCTCCTCTTCTTTCTCATCCTTCTTAGTCCCCATTATTCCCACAATGCTCATCAGAGGCTCTGATTAAGTCTTCCAGATGGAGCTGTTTTATTCTAGGAACTGGAGGAAGAACTGCTTCTTAAATGATTTTTGATTTTTATAATTCTGTTCACACTCCACTGCACATGTTACCATATCAAACAGCACAAGATGTAAATGGCCACATACAATATGAATCTTGGATCTAAAAAATATATTAATCAGCCTTCTCTTTTCTCGATAGACTGTAATTTGTCAAAATGTTTGCTATCCTTGCTAAATCACAGGAACCCATACTTTCATATGTAGAAGAAAACGATCCTCAAAGATTAATAACATCTTTATATGTTGCCTGAAAGCATTGAATATTTAAACTCACAGAAGTCCACAAAGCAAATTAATAATGGTTATATATTATTTCAACATATATCAGAAGTATCCAACATTAAGTGTGTATGAAACAAACATAAATACTAAAGCAGCATCTAATCCTTTTAATAATGATCCAGGAGGGATAGAAAGGGACAAAGAGGATATATGTGATCAAAATAAAATGTATTCATGTTAAAAAGAAACTTGCTTAAATTCAGAAAAGCATTATCAGTTATTCAATATGCAGCTCTTTGTATTCAAGTTTCTGTGATACTTCCCATAAGCATTTGTTTCATCTCTGGACTTTATTTAAATCACAACTGGTTATAGTTTCCTGGCTGGGGTCAGAACACATAGTTATCAAATATTGTACTACAAAGAGAGGAAATAAAAATTGATGAATTTATTTTAGTAATTTATTCAGTATCGTGAACTAGATGACTCTGTGGTATATCAAAGATTTTAATCATACATTCTTGTTTTCAAACCACAGGTGAGTCTGGCAGAGCACTGTGTTATAGAGGATGGCTGCTTGTGTTAGGATATAATGAGAAGCATGTAAGTGATTTATAACCCACAGCGCTGGAAGAACACAAACTGCCCTTTACTAGGATCCAGACATATATTATAAAAGACTGATAATATAATAGAATTCCAGATTTTTTTTTGAGATTTTCTTACCACTATAGAATGTCATTATTGCCATTGGTCTTGGCATACCATTAATCTTTAGCACAATCAGAAATCCCAAGTTGTTTAGCAGTATGGATTAATCATGGACAATTCCCAGAAAAAAAATCTGAAGTTTTAAAAAGGAGACAATCATAGAAATACAACTGAGCATTCTACATTACATACAATGGATACAGTAGCATACAATAGAAACAACACTCTAAATGCAGGTTCTACATTGAAATCTTGGCGCTCCAGTCCTCCGTAGAAATATCTGAAGTGATTAGTGATGTAGTTTATGGAATTTCTATTTTATCAACTTTGAAAGAGAGAAAATAATGCTACTTCAGATTTGTTTCTGAAGATGTGATAAAAGTCATGTATTTAAAGTGACCTCTAGGATAAGGTCTCCACAAGAATTCCAACAGAATCAACTAACTTGGATCCTTGGAAGCTCCCAGAGTCTGAGCCATCAACTAAAGAATGTACATGGGCTGGACATAAGCCCCCCTGTATATGTAGCAAATGTGTAGCTTGGTCTTCATGTTGATCTTCCAACAATGGGAGAGGGGGTTGGGGGTGCTTACCCTGATACTGTTGCCTGTTTGTGGATCCTGCTTCCATAACTGGGCTGCCTTGTCTCGTCTCTTTGAGAGAGGATGTGCCTAATTCAGCAGTGACTTGAGGTGTCATGGTAGGTTGGTAGCCAGGGAATATTTGCCCCTTCTCATAGATAATGGGAATGGGAGGGTGGAAGGAGGGGGACTGCAATGGGAATATAAAGTGAATAAATGAATAAATTAATTAGTGGAAAAGAATAAAGTTCCCTCTATATTTCTTGGCTTACCAAAAAAAAAAAAAAAAAAAAAAAAAAAAAAAAAAAAAAAAAAAAAAAAAAAAAAAAAAAAAAAAAAAAAAAAACTGTTAAAAGCTAATTGATTAGAGAATTCTGGGAATCTTTGTGAATACTCCAAACCTGCTAATGTTTGGGGTATTCATGTTTCCATGGGTAACATGTTTCCAGGCAGAGCTCACTTATGGTTAACTATGAGCAGTCATGTCTACAAAGGATACAGGACATTCAAGGACTTTCTGAGTACTGAACATCAACGGCCCCCAGAAGCCCTCAGTTTGAGAATTTTCATTACCAAGAATGGAGTGGTGTCCTCAAGTTTGCCCAGCTAAACAGTCAGTGCATGAGTTCACTCCATTGTTAAAATTTATTTAAACTTGTCCTCCGGTTTTAGCCTGTGTAACTTTTCTATGTAGCACCCCCCCCCTTTCTCTTTATTTTTTTTTTTTCCTGTTCGTGCCATCTGTCCTTTCTGTTTCTTGGCTGATAGAAGAACTCCCTAAGGCAATTCACTAAGCATCATGAAGGAACTCCCCAGTCATTTATGCACTGGACCAGTCATACCAAACAGCAAAATTACCAAATACAGTTAATATGAATGAACTGGCTCATCTCCAGGACTCATGGTACAACCTCAGGAAGTAGATGTGCAGAGCTTCAGAATATTCATTATAAAAGGAGCAGAACTGATGAACACCTAAGCCGCCGGCATCATCCACAAACTCAACATTGGCCACTGCATGGTAGGTAAAATATTAGTTACAATCAGCAGGTTGTTCTGCGCTCCTGATCCAGCTACACATAGCTTTGCTCAGAAAGGCTTTGGAAAAGTGAAATCAGTAACCATGCCAATGCAGCCATGTTCCACAGCCCAGAGCATAGGAAAGCAGTCTGTCACTAAAAAGACTTCAGCCAAGAAGCCAAATTCTTTTCGAGGCAAATCAGACAGACAGTTCTCTAACCGTCTGTCTCCAAACAGATTGACAGATTGAGCTATGAAGTCAGCCACTGAGGACTCAATCAGATCCACCCACTCTGGACAGCTGCAGGCTCAGCTGCCCCTAAAGGCTCTAGTCAGGCAGGCTATGAGCACAGGAACCCATTACTGAAGACTGCCCTTGAGGGCTGCATCCAGGCATTGCCAAACCCAAGTCAAGTTCCAAGAAACAGTCAAAGCAGTCCCTATGGGGTTTCTGAAACCACTGTTTATGAGAGGCATGGTAATCTGGTTACCATCTCAGAATCGGGGATTCAAAGAACAAGAGAGAATAATTGGGGGGGGGGTAACACCAGGCCAGGGATAATACAAAGGAGGAGGATCTGAAATCCCCATGCAAATTGCATGCCTCTAGGTACCAATTTGCCTAGAAGCAGAATTTAGGCTTCCTAAAGTTAAATTATGCATACAACAGCCTCATTACCCACAGTGGTATTTTCATATAAAGATCTGAAGACAAAATGTAAGCTTGCCTCTTGGAGCCTTTAGAAAAAGCCATAGACTAATCCGCAATATGGAACAACTCTGGTTCCACCTGCTGCTGCCTGTACAGATGGGGAAGATGTGACCGAGGGGACTCCCTGCAGCAGCCTGCCCCCCAGGCTAAGCTCTGCACATCACCAAGCCAGATATCACTTTTGGATGCTGCAATTTTGCAAAACATTCTAAACACATCATTCTCAAGTTGCAATGCACACCGCTGGGATGAAGAGATGTTTCCTATAACTATATTTCATGGGTTTTTTGTCTCATGTTAATACAGTCTTTCTGGTATTAGACCAGAATAAACATGTTAGAGAGGTCTAGATTTTCTTTCTACTTTCTTTTTTTTTAGGAGATACTTCCCCAAGTGTAGTAATATGGTTGTTGGATATATTTTTCACTCACTCAATAAATACTGCGCTGTCATTCAAACTGAAAGCACAACTTGAAAGACAAAGGAGATTTTGCCACAGCTTTCAAGATGTTCACTTTATACTTGAGTGGTAGCCTGGTTGGTTCTCACATACTGAAATGTGCCCTGTGGCACACAGGCAGAGTAGAGAGGTCCCTGTGGGAGATGGAGGCATGGGGATGGCTTCTTGAAACAACAATGAACACATCAGAAAGACCTTTGGCGAATTCAAGTAGGTTTAAAGATATGAAAATTGTGTGGTCCACAAGCCTTTTGTAGAAGGGTGAAGAAATTCTTTCTGTTCAGAATGTAAACTTTAAGCATTTAAGATTTAAAAAGCCATGTGGTGGCTTTGTGTGTGTGTGTGAGTGTGTGTGTGTGTGTGTGTGTGTGTGTGTGTGTGTGCTAGATATAACTTAGATATGTGTATGGGATGGAGATGGGGCAGGGCTTCCTGTGCATGGACATATGCAGGCTATAGGCTAATGTCAGCTCTCCAGCTTGTTTTTAATGACAGGATCTCTCACTGAACCTGGAGTTTGTTGTTGTAGCTAGATTGGCTGGCAAGAGCTCCTGGGATTCATCTATATCTGGCCACCTAGACCTCTATGAGGGTTTAAGAATCTCATCACAGTCCATGTCCTTTTACCAAGGTACTGGAGATCTAAACTTAGGTCCTTGTGCATTCTATTTACCCATTAAGCTAGATTGCCATCCTGGTTTTTTTTTTTTTTTTTTTTTTCTTTTTTGGTTTTTTTCGAGACAGGGTTTCTCTGTATAGCCCTGGCTGTCCTGGAACTCACTTTGTAGACCAGGCTGGCCTCTAACTCAGAAATCCGCCTGCCTCTGCCTCCCAAGTGCTGGGATTAAAGGCGTGCGCCACCACGCCCGGCTGCCATCCTGTTTTTATATTTCATTTTAACTTTAAAGTATGTTTATTATTCTTACCCCATGTGTCCATTTCTATCTATCTATCTATCTATCTATTTATCTATCTATCTATCTATCTATCTATCTATCTATCTATCTATCTATCTATCATCTATCTATCTATCATCTATCTATCTATCCACCCACCTATCTAACATCTATATGTCTATCTACCTATCTATCTATATATCCATCTACCCACCCACCTATCTATCATCTATCTATCATCTATCTATCTATCTATCTATCTATCTATCTATCTATCTATCACCTATCTACTGGGGTAACCTCTAATCTACTCTTCCAAATGCTTTCCCGGCTACCTCCCCAGTGGTGTACCCCAGATACTTGCTGTTTCTCCTGGTTATGTGCTCAAAATCCATCTTCCCTCATGACAGCTTCCTCCTTTACCTTCTTTTCCTGTGGTTCTCAATTTAGGGTTATCCATTCAAAAGTAAATTCTAATAGCTTGGAGGGTACATACCTGGCCAGCTGAAGTGCTGATTAAGGCTTATTATAAAATAAAATTTATGTGTATCTTTTATTCAAGAACTAAAGGATCCAGGTGAGGTTGGAGTCCTAGTTCAGGATTAACAATTTCAACAACATCTATCCTCTATTTCTCTCTGAGAGTGAGAAAAAGATAAAGAGAGAGCCAGAAAAAAAATCTGTTTCTCTCTTGCATGAAGAAGTTAGAGTACAACTTTAGGAGCTGATTTGCTCCATCTACTTTTGGGTCTAGGGATCAAATTCATTTGCCAGGTTTACACAGTAAACATTTGTATCTTCTGAGTCATCCCTTAGATTTGATCTCCCGAGGATCAGAGATCAAAACTGAGGACTCAGTTGTGCTGTCTTAAGACCCTACCTCCTTCTGTCATCAGATCTTTCTCTCCTCCTGCTGTCTACATAACACAACATTTGTTGTTGAGATGTAGACTGTGATCAGAAGGGAGAGATAGTAATATATGTATCAATTCACCAACCATTTAATGTCAGTAAGGTATCAAGTAGTTTCCTGGGTATTGAAGGCTGGACTGTAAAGAGCATATCCACTTCTCTACATTGTCTGACATCTTTAAAACAAGTTACTTGATCATTGTTGTATTCCTGTGATGAGAAATTAATTTCTGTTACTAAAAAAAGAACTTTTCTGTTTCAGACATACTGTTTAACTGTGTCTTCCATAAGCTGAATTTAAAGAGTATATGGTAGAGTATATGGAAAATAAAGCCATTGCATACTATGTCATTCCAGAAAGCAGAACACTGATTTGCAGAAGTTAATATTTTTGGTAGGCTCACTGGAAAAAAGTTATCTGAGTGTCATACATATGAGCAAGAGTCAAGGGAGGGGGCATAGGACAGCGCTTTCTTCTGTCTGATTGTTCAAGGCCAGCAGCTTGGATATGCATCTATGTATACATCCGTCTAAGATACCCTTGCTTATTAAGGAAACTGGCTCAGTACCGAATTCAACTCTGCTTTTGAGAGGTTCCAGAAGAACCAAACTTTTACAGATTATAGCATGCAAAAAATTAAAGTATACCCACCAGAGGGCCAGGTGAAAGGAATAGAAATTTGCAGCTGCTTGGCACGGGGGATTTGAGAGGCATCTCTAGGAAATTCCAGAGACCTGGGATGGGGGAGTCAATGCAGGTGACCTTAGCTGAGATACATAAATGTGGAGTCATGAAACTTCAAGAGGCCACCTCCTGTAGCCAGACAAGATTCCCAGTAGCGGGATAAGGACCCCATCCCGCCCACAAAACTTTTGACCCAAAATTTTCCCCATCTAAAATAAATGCATGGACAAAGGGGCAGAGACTGAAGGAATGACCAACAATAACCAGCGCAATTTGAGAGCCATCCCATAGGAATGCATCAATCCCTGACATTATTAATGATACTCTGTTGTGCTTGAAGACAGAAGCATGACATAATTGTCCTCTGAGAGGCTCTACCCAGCCGCTGACTGAAACAGATGAAAATACCTACGGTCAAACATTTAACAGAGGTCAGGGACTCTTATGGAAGAGTTGAGGGTGGATTGAAGGCTCTGAAGGGGTTAGGAACTCCACAGGAAGACCAAGAGTGTCAACTAACCTGAACCCCTGGGAGCTCTCTGAGAAAGAGCCATTAACCAAAGAGCTGACGCAGGCTGACCAGAGGCCCCAGGTACATATGTGGCAGACATGCAGCTTAGTCTCCACATGGGTCCCCCAACAACTGGAGCAGAAGATCTCCTTAAAGCTTTAGCCTGACTCTGGTATTCATTCCCCAACACCGATGCCTCATCTGGTCTCAGTGGGAGAAGATGTGCCTCTTCTTTTTTTTTTTTTTTTTCCCAATTTTTTTATNTACGAGACAGCTATATCAGGGTCCCTTAAGTAGGCACTAGCTGTCCTATGCCATAGTGTCTGAGTTTAATGACTGATTATGGGATGGATCCCCCGTGGTGGGGTAGTCTCTGTATGGTCCATCCTTTCATCTTAGCTCTAAACTTTGTCTCTGTAACTCCTTTCATGGGTATTTTGTTTCCTCTTCACAGGAGGAATGAGGTATCCATGAGCTGTTCTTCCTTCTTGATGTTCTTGTGTTTTGCAAATTGTATCTTGGAGCCTCTTCTTGCAGAGACTTAATGTGTCAGGATGGGAGGGATATGGAGTGGAATACCCTCCCAGAGGAGAAGATGAGGTGCCAGGCAGAGAGCTTCATCCTACAGTCTACAACTTAAAAACTTGAGTAGGGTTGTAGGTCATTTTTGAATCTGAGAATTTTTTCTTTTTACTTTCTTCTTAAAAAAAAAAAAAACAATTATATGTACTTCTCATATATATGATAGTTTCCCATTTGGGGTCATTATGGTATTCCTGTGTGTATAAACTTGTGTGTCTCTGTACCTATATGTGTTCTTTATGGTTTCTCTATGACAAATCTTTTTTTGTTTGTTTGTTTTCTATTTGCTTATTTGCTTTTGTTTTATCATTTTGAATTGTGTTGTGTTGCATTACTTTGTGCTTCATTGTGTTGTATTATTCCTTAAATGATAGTGCATTTTCTAATAAGAGACAGAAAGGGTATGGACCCAGATGGCAGAGGAAGTGGGAAGAACTAGGAGGAAGGGGGGAGTAGAGGCCATAATCTGAACATATGAATATACATGGAGAAAAAACACACTTTAAATTAAAAAGAAAGGAAGGAAGGAAGGAAGGAAGGAAGGAAGGAAGGAAGGAAGAAAGAAAGAAAGAAAGAAAGAAAGAAAGAAAGAAAGAAAGAAAGAAAGAAAGAAAGAAAGAAAGATCTGCAGAATTAAGGATGAAAACAACAACAACCACAAACCCTAAAAATACACTGAAATCTCATTTGGTTATTTTCTACATTTTCCTATGGCACCAAGACTTTCAATAAGAATAAAGGTGTTAAAACTCCTGATAAAATGCTTTAAGGAACAAGACAAATAATTTACTTCATGATTATTCAGAGCACTGAGAAGATGGCTCAGCAGTGTAATGAAGAGTCCTGGCTATTCTTGTATAAGAAAAGGCTTCAATTCCCAGAACCCACATTGTAGCTTACAATTATCTGTAACTCCAGTTCTAGGGAATCCTATGTCATCTACTGACCTCTGTGGGCATTGGGCACACATGCAGTACACATACATATATATACATGAAGTCAAAAGATTCTTATATATAATAATAAAAATTTGAAAATATAAACATAAGATTGGTCATTCAATCATTTCAGTCTCCAAAGGGCACTGTGTTCTATAGTGACAAAATAGAAAAATTGATGTCTGTAACAGTATAAATGTTAGAGAAGTATTTTGAATAGTCCTTTGACTTATTAAGGAATACTATTTTAAACAATTTTTCTCCAATGTTTTAAGGTGAAAATGTAAAGCATTCTCCTCATAGGAGCTGAAATGACCCATATCATCAGATGGAAGCAGAACCTCTAAAGCTTGCCTAAGACATGACTTCATAATTCAATCAACATCATCATTGGGAATGGTGAATTCTGAATTCCCACCAACATTGCAGTTTAGCTGCTCCCAACATGTCCTTAACCCTTCCTACCACAACCATACACAAGTCGACTTTTGACTTTAACGTAAAGATAAAGGACATAACAGCAGACTCCATTCTTATGCCTAAGATGTCACCAAATTTCAAAAGTGTCACCTGAGTGTCACACACACAGAGCGTATCTCTATTTTGTATCTTCCGTAGGTTTTAGTATAAGGTCCTCAAAAGAAGAATAAGACCTACTACCTGCTAGGCAAAGATAAATGTACCTTTGTCAATATTGATTGCTACCTGTATTTTGCTTCAGGCCATTATGAAATGTCCAATCGTAACTCAAAGATAAAAATTTAGTCTACTGTCTCATAAACAGCACACCACAGAGACCCTTCCAAGCACTGAGAAGGAGTTCAAAAAATGTTAACGCTGTGAGTGTTTCAGTGTATCAAGCATCAGCTTCAACAGATCACACATACTGCTGCTAATAAAATTCATGGTGCTAGATTCGTTCATTCATTCACTCATTTATTTAAAATAAGTTTGTGTTATAACATGGCTTATCCATTGGATACACATTATTCTTGCTTCCATATCCCAATTGTTAGGACAAAAGACAGGTATTTCCATGCCTGGCTATAACATTTTTATTTTCATATGTTAAAACTTTATTCTATATGCATTTTTAAAGATGTAGCATACATTGAAGTATGGAAAATCCAGTGCTCTGGTCATGACTGGAGAAGCAAAATGTGTATAAATATTACTTCTAGTAATTTTAATCTATTTATACATGCACAATGACTATTAGGTTCAAGTTTATAATTTTATATAGAGAAAAATTGTGCCTGTGAGGTAATATGTATGCTGATATGGCATATTAGTAGAAAGTAACATGGAAAGTATACCTCCTATGAGCTTGGTGCTTTATCTCTTTTTGTAGTTGGTGACAGAATTCTGAAAACAAAATGAGTAAGTCATCATTCCTACCTTGGCATTCACTCTCCATTCTAAAATATGAGAAAGTTGGCATGAGAGATCTCTGGGGTCCCTCCAAATTGAAAACCCTGCCATCTGGCAAGTTTAGACAACTGGGCAGAATCAAGATAATGAATGAAAAGTTTGGAGTATCATCAGAACATGGGCAAATGTAATTACGATTTTAAAATTACAGCAACCTACAACTCTTCCTAAATAAGAGCAGCTCATGTGGATTGAATTTCTGTTGTCAAGCTAATACAAAGAAATTGACAATGAAATGCCTATTTGTAAAGAATTCACAAGGGGAATGTTTATCCAGTTTGATATGTGCTGGGAAACATATTAGGTAGTTTTTTTTTTTCCTAACTATGAGAATTATTTTCTACATTATCTCCTCCTTTACTTATGAAGCAGGCAGAGAGTTAAGTAGCTAAAGGATATCTAATAGTTATTTACCTGCAGAGCTTTCCCTTTCTGAGAAGAAAGAGAATATCAACAAGTGTGTGTACTGGGGTATGCATTTGAGAATTAACTTTCTATCACTTCACCCTTTATAATAATTTTTTGTTTTTTGTTTTTCAGACAAGGTTTCTCTGTGTAGTTCTGGCTGTCCTGGAACTCACTCTGTAGACCAGGCTGGCCTCGAACTCAGAAATCCGCCTGCCTCTGCCTCCCAAGTGCTGGTATTACAGGCATGTGCTACCACCGCCTGGCAAAAATATGTTTTTATGCAATATACTTTGATCACATTCTTTCTCCTCCTCAACTCATTGCATTTCCTTCTCACCCAACTTCATGTTCTCACTTTCCTTTAAATCTTGTCATTCCCCAAACCTCAATCCCCCAAATAAAACACCAAAAGCAAAACCAATCAAACACCAGTAAGATAAAATAACAAAACATATAACTAAACCCACCTTCTCCATCTGACTAATTCTAACATTATGCAAATAAGGACTTTATTCATGACCTAACACAGCTTCTGTAGACACAGCATCATTGATTGATCTAGAGACAGAAGTCCTGACATTCCTCCACCTACCATTGTGTAGTTTGAAGGTCACAACCACTTCTGCAAATCTTTCATCTAAAGGTGGCTCTCAGAAGCTAGAACTTATCATGTGATTAATCCCTGGTAGGTGGGCATTGAGAAGATAGCATTGAGACTCAGTGTGTTCAGAAAGCATTGACCACAACCTGCCTGTAGGACTGAAAGGAACACCCATCCCTACCTCCCCTCATGACATACAAAAATAAAACATTCCAAAGCAGATATGTCAGAGTGGTTGATATCTATAGTAAGCCTCCTCATTTCTGAGGAGAGGGGAGGAGGGGTGGTGAGGGGATAAGAGGAGGTGAGAGGGAGGGACTGATAAGAGAACAGGGAAAGGAAGCTGTGATGGAGATGGAGCATGAATAAATAATGGGTAAAAGATGACAAAACTATCATAATTATAAAATGGTGATTATATTTGAATGGTGCTTTTCAAGGATTAACCCACTTCTATGGACATCATTTAATTTAGCAAAGTCTTTTAGCTGAACAGGAATTGTTCCTCCACACAAATATGATGTAAACATCTTCTATTAGCTAGAGGTTTTGTTGTTCTAAGTGTGTGTGTGTGTGTATGTGTGCATGTGTATGTGTGTGTGTGTGTGTATGTGTGTGTGCGTTCGAGAGCATGTTTGAGAGAGATAAAGAGACAGAGATAAAGAGAGAAACACACAATGAGATACAGAGACAAAGAAAGAAACACACAGAGACACAGACAGAGTCAAAGAAAAACACACAGAGAAAAGCATAGACAGACAGAAACAGAGAGAGACAGGGAGAGGGAGAGCAAGAGGGAGAAGGATGAGTGTGTATGTGCATTTAAATGATGTGGAAGATCGTGCAATATAGAAGTAAGAGAACAGCCATCCGGTGTTGGTCTCCTCCTTTCCTCATCTGCCACAGGGTCTCTTCATTGCCAGGTGATACAGGGTAGCTGCCTCAGGACCTTCTAGACAGGTTCTTGTCTTTATCTTCCCTGCCGGAATTAAAATTGATTTTCTGATGTTCTGGCTTTTTAGGTGAGTACCAGGGAGACAAACTTTGTTATCAGGCTGTTAGTGTAACAACTACTCTTAGACGTGAGCCATTTCATCAGCTACTATGCATTTTTAATTATTAGTTAAACTTATAAGTCAAAATCCATTTATCCTTACAAAAGGTCCATAATCTAAGTATAAAATCACACAAAGAAAGAAGAAAGATTTCCTAAAGAAGGAAATCTTTTAATATGAAACTAGATAAGAGTATACCAATTTCAGATTTTTTAGTGACTGAACTTGGGAGCATTGCCATAAGAACTAAGCAAAACTCAAAGCTACCATTTTCCAGCCAGTTACTATAAGCTTTATCAATTGTGGGACTATTTGCTTAACAATTGTTTACTTGACCTTTTCCCAAGTCTATACAAGTGGAGAACAGAAAAAAATGTCAGTAAATCATTGTATTATGACGCATAAGAATTAGAAACCATGTTATAATCTCATTTATTTTATATATATAAATTTTAAAAATGTGGCATTTTATTGGACATGCTGAGAAGATGAGTCAGTTGGTAAAGTGATTGCTCTATAATCATGAGGACCTGAGCAGTCTGGAGAACACTCATAAAAAGCTGGGCATGGTGGCATATCATTGTAATCTCAGCACTCATGGGTTATAAATGGGCCTTTATCTGGTGCTCACAGGCCAGCCAGCTTAGTCTAATAAGTGAGGTCGACAAGATAGACTCTGTCCCAACAAACAATTATGGATCTATGGTTCTTGAGCAACCATATGCATGGTTGAAATTTGCCCTCTACACCCCCCACACCCCCATCATCCCTATATCTCCACCCCAGAACATACATACAGACACCAAAAATGTGAGTACATGTTAGAAATGGAAGGGAAAATCTACTTCCAATAACAAGTTTCAGTTTTAGACTGATTATCTAGATCTCCCAGGCATCCCACTGGGCAGCTTTCAGCATGAATCAGGAAGGAGGTGAGAGAAGTAGCCCTCTCTCCCACTTGGGCTACCTTCTAGTGAGCAACAGAAGCACTTCCTAATGCCCAGCTCTCTTCATTAGTGAATTTACAATGGTGACACTTGTCTGGGGTTTCATGAAATGAATTCCTTCTACCCAGAAAAGTCATCTTCCATCCCAGTGACTCTGGAAAAGTAAGAAGGATGAAGACACCCAGATGGAGACTGAACTTTTCATTGCTTTTCAAAGAATAAACACCTGTCTCTAGTGTCATGTTCAGCCTCAAATGTGCTAGCCTTCTTTGATATATATATATCCTTTGCGCTCTCTCTCTCTCTCTCTCTCTCTCTCTATATATATATATATATATATATATATATATATATATATATATATATATATATCTTATAGTATTTTCCAATAGAAAAATGATTGAAAGAAATTGCTGGCATATTCAACCCAACTACCCTCATAGCACGTTTCCAGCCTAAAGTACCTGATGCTTATGTTTTGGAAAATACAGTATTTTCTTTTGTACTCAGTTGTCTCAATGTTACTCATTTTTGTTCAATTTTGTTTGAAAGAAAGTTCAAATCTTTAGATGACTTTGGCAGTTAAAAAAAACTAGTTTTATACTGCAGAGAACTCTTCCATCTCATGGCATAACAGCACACTAACATTTTAAGGGTATTCATTATTTGTAGGATAAAAGACACAAACCCAGAAATGAACAGCATTCAACCTGAGTCAGAGTGATGGAAACATCTATAATTGAACTCTTTGACTTACTCAGGAAACAGGACAGTTACCATGGTCCTTGAAGCCTGTTCCAACCTTCCATTTGTAAAACAGCAGTGTGAGAATGAAGGAGATAAACGATACCCCTTCAATGCCACACTGACACTCGGAGGTCATTCTTATATCAAAAGATTACTCTTGTAACAGTGAGGATGGATTTCAGACAGAGAATAGAAGTTTCTTTCCTTAGAAACAAGTCAAGGACCTTGGCATTTGCCCAAGAGATATAGTGTAGAATTGAAACTGGAGTTACACCAAGAACAGGAATAGGGCGTAACTGATGAAATTATTTGGAGATAGAATGAGTACACATTATTGGTAAAGTGGCTTAAGGGATATAATGTTTAGGTAAGGAGTGTTATTAAAATAATTGTAATAGTGATGATTTAAAAGCATGGAAACCAAGAATCATTGTAGAGCAGCCATAATAGAAGGACCAATTTGGGCTATAAGTACTGAATCCATTTGTCAGCAATTTCAAATTCACCTGTTTAGACCTATCCCATCACCTCCCTTTTCAAATTGGCCTTTGTTAGCCATTACATGGAATGTAGATGACTTACTTAGCTTTCATCACTTTATTTACTCTCTATCAAGCACTTCATGAGCCATTAGCCAGTTAGTGAAAAGGTTGTTTAAATATTTCTAGCTCATTTTTTCTTTTCTATTGTTTTCTGTTGTTACTTAATATTTTATGAAAATATCACTTCCTAGCTAATCAGGAATGTTGAAAATGTCCAAAACTTTAATATATCTCAAATAGCAAAGCAAAACAAATTTCACCTGCTTTAAATGTGTTTTTGTTAGTTAGCTAAGTAGTCATGCTGTAAAAAGTTTCTTTCAAAATGTTTATATTTGTACCTGTAGATCTGGATAGATATCAGAATTAGTTGAACAAGCTTCTCTTTTTCAGTGGGCAGCAGTCAACCCTGAGATGTAGAACTATATAATGTGCTGAGAGCAATGGCCTTGAGCACTCAATCCTAAGTGGGACATCTTCGTCAACTCCACTGTAGCATGGAACATCATAGAAGAGGAAGCACCAAGAATGTAAATGTTGAAGGGTGGGGAAAATTGCTATAAAAATGATGTCTTCTGGACATGAAATGACTATTATATTCATGAACTCACAGCAGCTATAGTTAATGATATTAGACCTCCACAAGATTGAACTTGTTCATATTCCAGAACTGGGTGCTGGGGAGGTTTATGAAACCTGAACCTAAGGAGATATTAGAATTCTTCTGAAGGAAGACAAAACATTCTTTTTAAAGTGCCGGGCTCCAGAACTTGACATTAAGATCCCATCGCTGAAAATACCACATGCTTGAAACTTTTTTTTTTTTTTTCATGGTTTTCTGTCAGTCATTTAATGATCCTCAAGGAAGAGGTAATACAAATAAATCAAATCATAAGTGTTGCATAGTTTTCTGAAGAAATTAGCAGATGTCCAAAAATCTCAATTTAGTTTTAACATTAATCTGCTAGCTTTTAGGGAAAAAGAAGCAGCCTCTTTGTTTTATATTAATCTTTTTTTTTTTTTTTTGAGAGAGAGAGGAGCATGGATGGTTTATTTTACTGTTTCTCCTAAATCTATCAAAACATCCTCCTTTGCTTCCTAGTCAAACACTGGCAAATTCCTCAACAACAAGAGTATATATTTGTTTTTTTTTTTTCAACTCTTATTAGATATTTTCTTCATTTACATTTCAAGTGTTATTCAGAAAGTTCCCTATACCCTCCCCCCTCCCGGCCCTGCTCCCCTACCCATCCGCTCCCACCCCTTGGCCCCGGCGTTCCCCTGTATTGGGGCATATAAAGTCTGCATAACCAAGGGGCCTCTCTTCCCACTGATGGCCAACTAGGCCATCATCTTCTATATATGCAGCTAGAGACATGAGCCCAGGGGGTACTAGTTAGTTCATGGTTATTCTTCCACCTATAGGGTTGAAGACCCCTTCAGCTCCTTG
>LR751041.1:150980-228590 GCA_902729485.2 Mus minutoides
TGTGAATGGGTTACTTCACTCAGGATGATGGCCTCCAGATCCATCCATTTGCCTAGGAATTTCATATATTTATTGTTTTTAATAGCTGAGTAGTATTCCATTGTGTAAATATACCAAAATTTTTGTATCCATTCCTCTGTTGAGGGACATCTGGGTTCTTTCCAGTTTCTGGCTATTATGAATAAGGCTGCTATGAACATAGTGGAACATGTGTCCTTAAATCGTGGAGAAATGAAGTGATTACTGACTCTCTGGAAAGCTTCATCCTTGAGAGCTAGCTTTCATAGTTCTGGAGCACTATGCATGCTACCTGAGGAGAAGAATTGTTAACAATATTATCTTCCTGTGAACTCTGCACACAACAGTAAAGTCTGTCCACAATATATACCACTGGTACTATCGTGGCACATATGTTATGGGAATAACCAATTACATTTAGACTGCATTTCAGGATAACTCCACGAGACAGATCCCACACATGGCACCCTTATTAGAGCTAATAACCTGTGACTAGATAGATAGGTCAAAGGATCTAGGATGGAATCTACTACTATTACTACCCTGCTGAGAGGATATAGTGTTAAAATGATACCTAATGAATTATTGTTATAGTTTAGTGCTATACTTACAGTTCAACCCTCTTTTGGGAAACTTCTTGCAGGAGATAGAAATCAACAGACATTATAGCTTGTTGATGTGCAGAGAATAAGAGACTAAAGAGTGATCAGTCCTTAGTGGGGCATCTACATACCCTCCCCTCAAGGCTCAGAGATCATGAAAGAGGGAGAAGAATGATTGTAAAAGCCAGAGGTGATTGGTGGTTATAAGGAAAGATACCTTGTTTATCAGACAAAAAAAGGGCATATATAAAACAACAGTGCATATGACAGTATGAATCAGAGCTGTGTCACCTCAAGCCTGGAGTTAGAAAGGTCAGTACAACATTTCACTCTGAGTAGAGAATCATTGGCATTTGACAGCTGCTGGAAGAAGAAGAGTTAGTTTTCATTAATGTATAACTTATGGAGGTTGACCATTATCAAGGGTAGGCCCCCTATTCAAGAATATATAAGCAACTCCAATAGGATTGGATAATTTTTAAGTGTGTGTGTGTGTGTGTGTGTGTGTGTGTGTGAGAGAGAGAGAGAGAGAGAGAGAGAGAGAGAGAGAGAGAGAGAGAGAATATAAAATTGAGTCGTTAGCAAGATTGGTGTAAAGCTGAAAAGATTTGGTAGTAGACTAAAATTATCAGAATACATTGTATGAAATTTTCAAAGAATTATTAAAATTATGTTTCAAGTCTTCCCTACTTTTCAAATCGGATATCTTTGATAACATCTATTTTCTGTAGGTAAAGTTGGGCTGAAGTGTGGGCAATGGGAGCGTGAGTGCCACTGCACAGAACTTCTGCTTCCTAAAAATCATAGGTCACAGATCTAAGGTGTTGAACAGGTAGCAGAAACTGCCCAGGGCCTGCAGATCAAGGCCAAGACAATGTTACAATTACTAGAATTGAATTGCAAGGGGAGGGTACTGCTGCTGACACTGGCAGTTATCAGTGATACGGAATACTACACATCCCAAAGATAAGTAACATCATTTCATGTGAGTATGCTGATTTCTTCAACATGAAACTGCTGGTGAGGAATAGAATTGAAGACCCAGAAATGACCCCACACACCTTGGGTCACCTTATCTTCGACAAGGGAGCTAAAACTATCCAGTGGAAAAAAGACAGCATTTTCAATAAATGGTGCTGGCACAACTGGCAGTCAACATATACAAGACTGCGAATTGATCCATTCCTTTTTCCTTATACAAAGCTCAAGTCTAAGTGGATCAAAGACCTCCACATTAAACCAGAGACACTGAAATTCATAGGGGAGAAAGTAGAGAAAATCCTGGAAGATATGGGCACAGGGATAAAATTCCTAAACATAACACCAATGGCCTATGCTGTAAGATCACAAATTAACAAATGGGACCTTATAAAATTGCAAAGCTTCTGTAAAGCAAAAGATACTGTCAATAAAACAAAAAGGCCACCAACGGATTGGGAAAGAATTTTTACCAATCCTAAATCTGTTAGGAGGCTAATATCCAATATTTACAAAGAGCTCAAGAAGCTGAACGCCAGAAATTCAAATAACCCCATTTAAAAATGGGGTACAGAGCTAAACAAAGAATTCTCAACTGAAGAATGCCAAAGGACTGAGAAGCACCTTAAAAAGTGTTCGAAATCCTTAATCATCAGAGAAATGCAAATCAAAACAACACTGAGATTCCACCTCACACCAGTCAGAATGGCTAAGATCAAAAATTCAGGTGACAGCATATGCTGGCGAGGATGTGGAGAAAGAGGAACGCTCCTTCATTGCTGGTGGGATTGCAAGCTGGTACAACCACTCTGGAAATCAGTCTGGCAGTTTCTCAGAAAACTGGACATAATACTACCAGAAGATCCAGCAATACCTCTCCTGGGCATATACCCAGAAGATATTTCAACTGGTAACAAGGACACATGCTCCACTATGTTCATAGCAGCCTTATTTATAATAGCCAGAAGCTGGAAAGAACCCAGATGTCCCTCAACAGAGGAATGGATACAGAAAATGTGGTACATTTACACTATGGAGTACTACTCAGCTATTAAAAACAGTGAATTTATGAAATTCTTGAGTAAATGGATGTATCTGGAGGATATCATCCTGAGTGAGGTAATCCAATAACAAAAGAAGTCACTTAATATGCACTCACTGATAAGCGGATATTAGCCCAGAAATCTAGAATACTCAAGATACAAGTTCCAAAACATAAGAAAATCAAGAAAGACCAACGCGTGGATACTTCACTCCTCCCTAGAATAGGGATTAAAATATACATGGAAGGATGTGCAGAGACAAAGCTTGGAGCTAAAATGAAAGGATGGGCCATCCAGAGAGTGCCCCACCCGGGTGGTCCATCACATAATCAGACACTACTGCATACACCAGCAGGACATTGCTGAAAGGACCCTGATATAGCTGTCTCCTGGGAAGCTTTGACAGTTCCTGACAAATGCAGAAGTGGATGCTCACAATCATCTATAGGGCAGTACACAGGGTCCCCAATGTAGGAGCTAGAGAGAGTACCCAAGAGTTGTAGGGTTCTGCAGCCCTATAGATGGAACAACAATATGAACTAATCAGAACCCCAGAGCTCATGTCTCTAGCTGTATATGTATTAGAAGATGGCCTGGTTGGCCATTATTCGGGAAGAATGGCCCTTGGTCTAGCAATGTGTATAGGCCCCAATACAGGGGAATGCCAGGGCCAAGTAGCGGGAGAGGGAGGGTAGGGGAGCAGGGCGGGGGGAGGATATAGGGGACTTTTGGATAACACTTGAAATGTAAATGAAGAAACTCTCTAATAATAAATAAAAAAATAAAAAAAAGAAAATATCTAATAAAAAATTTTAAAAAGAAAAAAAAAAAAAAAAAAAAAAAAAAAAAAAAAAAAAAAAAAAAAAAAAAAAAAAAAAAAAAAAAAAAGAAACTGCTGGTGAATATAAACCAATAGTGAGTCCCTTCTATACCCAATGGTGAATATCTGTGAGAGAAGAAATATGGCTTCTCCTGAATACTTAGTACAGGTGCAGAACCCGATTTTTGACATTGTGGTAAAAGCAAATGAACAAAATCAGAACACTTAACAATTGAGGCACTCTGTTAAATAAAGGTAATGTACAACTAAATTTGCATCCCAATTAGCAAGAAATAAAACCACTCTGGAACAAAGATTTAAACAAAGAAAGGCCACGGGAGATCCTAATAATTTATAGTTCCAGGAGTGACCTCTATTTGGACTGAGAAACCAACATGTAGTATGGTATGATATGGCTATCCATAAATTTCATCCTATCCTTAAGTTTATGATGAAGAAAATAATATCTACAGAAATTCATTTGGTGGACATTAGGCGTTGCATAGTTTTCATAATGAAAACTAGAAATGAAGGTTTGCACACATAGTTGAGATGAGGGAGGAACATAGTAGGCAATTGACCTAGAAATAGGCAGCTGAGAGAAACTAGCGCTATGGAATGAATGGAAGACTGAAAAACCAAAATCAGATGTTTTATTAAGATGTAAATGTATGTACATATTTGTTAGACTCTTTTGAACCTCATAATATAGAAAATAACGACCTGAATCACATCCATTCCCATGGAACATATACAATATAATGCTTTCAAAATGAATCAACTGCATAGCCAGGTGGTGGTGGCACACACATTTAATCCCAGCACTGAGAGGCAGAGGCAGGCAGATTTCTGAGTTTGAGGCCAGCCTGGTCTACAGAGTGAGTTCCAGGACAGTCAGGGCTATACAGAGAAACCCTGTCTTGAAAACAAACAAACAAACAACAACAACAACAACAAAAACACACAAAAAAGAATCAACTACATAGAACAAATGTTTAAAAATATTGAAATTCACTCACAAACGCATACATATAAAAATTAGCGAAACTCAGAAAATCTTCAAAAGCAGTTGGGGAGATAAACTATTAAAATGATTGTCTTGCATACATCTAGACTGTTTAAGCCACTGATCCCATGCAAGCAAGCTGGACATCTTAGAGTGCAGTTATAATTTGCAGCACTAGGCATGAGAAGAGTAAGAACTGTCTGTGGTTTCTGAGTAGTCAATTTATCTTACTCAGTGTACTTTAGTCAAAGTGAGAGATCCATTCCCACAAAAATCTGGGTTGACAGATATTGGAGTGATGGTTCTCTCAAAAAAGTTATTGTTTCACAAAAAATGAAGTTATTTTTAATAAAGTCACTTGAAACTCAATGGATAATAAGTGCTTAAAAACTCATCATTCTGTATGTATTTAAAATTAAAAGAAACCAGACAAATTAGAAAGACATTCTAGTCATAATCAGAAAAAAAAGTAAACCATTTTAAAATGGAAGAAATATTTCCATTCTTTGCAAGCCATTCTTATGATCTGATATATGGATTATCATGAGTTATTAAAAGGTTCATTTTAGGATTATACCAAATATTTACAAGCTAGTGAGACCTCAAGGCCTCAATCAAAAGAGCAATGCTAGAGAGTTTGTCCTAGTAGGTATTAAAATTTATTTTAAACCTCCCTTCAGAAACTTATCAATATGTATGTGAATCAGATCAAAAAGGCTATTCCAAGAAAAACTGGGATACACAATGGTTAAAGACTTATGATAGGTGCATTTGTTGCTTTGTTGAAAAAAGAAATACCTAACAAATCCAATTTAAGAAAGAGGGGTTTATTTTGCTTCACAGAATAGTGAGTCCATCATGGCAGCAAAAACTTGAAGCAGCTGGTATCACTGTGTCTTCAGGCAGCAAGGAGATCAATGAGAGCTAAGTAAGCTAAGTAAGGTGGTACACTGAGTCCCAGCCATAGTTCAGAAATGTTTCTGTGCAGAATTAAGGTGGGTCAGACATCTCAATTAATCTAATTTAGATAAACACTCTGAAGCTTGGCTGGGAAATATCAACCATCACAACTGGGAACTTCAAGACCCTCTAGATACTCAGAGAACCCCTATCCCAGTAGAGAGCCATTTGGGAAATAAGAGTATCTTGTGGATGGGGGAACACACTTCTGGCTATAACCACAGTAAAACCTGGGCATCTTGCCCAACAAGACTCAAAAACTCTAAAGTCTACCAAAAACATACATCTAAATACAAAATAATTTTTGAAGTATTCTAGGGGAAACAGCCCATAAGAAAAATCAAAGAACAAGTGAAAAATTGATGACATAGCTTTAAAAATATTTGATTTAACACAGAAACACCCTACATGTATATGAGGGATAATGCAATGTTTCCACTGTTGCATGGATGGACCAATTATCTCTCTACGTGCTTATTAACATCTTTTCTGTGGTGAAAACATCATTGCAGAAGGGAGTATACATTATCTATATGTAAAATGCTGCTGAGTCATAAGAAGGCAGCAGTGATCAGAGAGAGAATATAAATTGCAAAATAAGTGAAAAAATTAAAAATGACAATTATAGATTACTTTTAAACCTAGAAAACAGCCAAGATACTCTAAAACCTTATTTGTATAGATATATATTACTTATATAAAAATCATGGAAAATTTTCATCACCTTCTTGAAAATGAAAGATATGGTAGGATTAAATGACCAAAAAGGGGAAGGATAAAACTGCAACTTCTAGAGAAACCAGCAGAATTGGGTAGTTTGTATTCTACTGTTTAAAAGGAAAGAAAAAGTGTCACAGGAAAACAGGCATTTCCTTGTGGTTCTCATTGGAGTTAATTTTTACAAAACAATGTGGCACCAAGTAAAAGAATGCACACCCTATCTGTAGACACACTGACCAACATTAAACAGGTTAGTGCACTACAGCGCCTACAGAGCCTGTCATAGCATCTGTTGAGACAGCATGAACAATCATAAGGAACTGACCAGATCAGAGAAAAAAGTAAACCTATGTATACAAGGCTCAGGGGCAAAGAGCCATTCTCAACAGATTTACACTTATTCTAAACCTTGCTATTATAAAACTGATTCCAGTAAATTTGTTCCCAAGAAGCTTGTTAGGAATACCGAGGCACATAAATAATTTATTATTAACCTCAAATTAATAGTTTAAAGTTATTAACATGATTATGGTGTGAAACTTTAGAGTTCTTTTTACCTTTAAACTAGGAAATTGAACTTATATGCCAAACTGTAATTGTTATAAAACCTCAACCATTGTATTTTATAATGTAAAGTATCTATAAGTATATATATATGAATATATATTTATTATTATTATTATTATTATTATTATTATTATTATTATTATTATTATTATTTAACTGAACTGCCTATACCACTAGAAATACCTGTTACATCAGCACTATTCTGTATGGTAGCCATCAGTCATATGCCACTGTCTATAATTTGAAATATTGCAAGTAGAGCTGAGATATAGGACATTTAACTGTAACAAGTTTCAATTCTAAGAGCTATGAGCAAATGTGTATACTGTAGATATTCTCTTAGAGTAATACTTTTCTTCTTTATACAAGTTATGCTAGTAAAATCAAGGCAAATTTTAATAAAACTAGCATTTAAACTACAACGTTGATTTTTTTTTCTGCACAGGTTAACTTTTAATGGAGTGGCAATATGGAAGTTCTGAATGAGGAAGGAAGAATAGGAAATACAAAGCAGAAAAACACAAAAAGTCAAAATGTAAATAATTTTAATAACAAATAGACATGTGAAAAATAAAATTACATATTTGCACTTGAGACAAAGAAAGTGAATTTTCATTTTAAAATATAGTTTATCAACCAACAAGACCACCCAGAACTCCTAGGGACTAAACCACCAACCAAAGAGTACACATGGAAGTTCCCAAGGATCCAGTTGTATATGTAGCAGAGGATGGCACTGTGTGGCATCAATAGGAGACAAGGCCCTTGGCCCTGCGAAGGCTTGATGCCCAAGTGTAGGGGAATGCCAGGACAGGGAAGTGGGAGTGGGTGAGTGGGAGGGGAAGAAAGGATGTAATAGGGTTTCTGGAGGGGAAACCAGGAACGGGGATAACATTTGAAATGTAAATAAAGAAAATATCCAATAGAAACGAATAAATAGAAAAATAAATAAAAAGAAAAAAACAGTTTATCAATAGAATTATGAAGCTGAATAGAGACATAATTTGTTTCTCAAAATATCCTCCCAAACATAAAATTTCTATAAAATGCTAATAAATGTGTTAGGCAACAAAATAAAATCTAGGACAGAAAGCAAAAATAATAACAGCAGCATAAAATAGCCCTATCATAGGCACATAAGAGGATATAAGAGCTTAACAATTTAACAATCAGGAATATGTGTTCCACTTTTAAATACAGGCAAATAGTTATACACACATACATATGCACAACCCCCACAATAAATAAAATCATATGTATCATTATAAATAGATGCTCAATATAAACCTACAAAAGTGGAAGAAAACATTATAAAATAGTACTACAGTATATATGTCATTCAGAATTTAGTGAACAAAGACTACACAGGGAATGATGAATTGAATACATAGCACCACTTTCATTTAAGAGTCTGGAAAGTATCTTTTTGTCTTGTTCATTGCAGTTCTCACCAAGCCTCAGCCCTGCTTGTTTAAATGATATATGACTAATACATATGTGTATACTGTTTCTTTTGAAAATAGACACAGCATATTTTAATGTACTGAAAAATCCTAAATGCTTAGTAATTAAGGTGATAATACATAAAAACAGAGTCAAATCAGAAACCAAGATGAAAATTATAGTCTCAGGATCAGATCAGGAAATAAACATGTCAGGAATTTATTTCATGACTATTTTTCAGAAGTGTCAGGCTGTCTGACATATCCAAACCTTGATAGCAACAGGTGCTATGTGCCCCTGTTAAACCACAACATCAATATTGAATATTGATGAAATCAATCATATTCAAGTTAATTATCATGGGAGGTAGTTTATGCATAATTTATTTCCTCCTTTTAAAAACAGAGAAATATATTTCAAAATATTTTAACTCAGTCTCTATCTGTCTTCTCTCTCCCAGTTCTGATGTAAAACAAAAGTATTTAACACTCTACCTATTAGAAATAAGAGATTCTCCCAGAGAATAATGCTCATTGGGTTATATATCCCTGTAGGCAGGACTGTACTACCTCACTGGCGCTCATTCTAGCTCAAGTTGTAATCCAAATGAATAAATAAATAAATATTAAATGATTCACTAACTTCTCAAGAGTCTAGTTATGCCTAGAAACAACTCATCATATCTTTTTTGATAGGAGAAAGAAAATAAAGAATTAATATTGTGACAGGAGCCTGAAGACAATATGGAGTTTGTTCTATTCATTTGAAAATAGAATTCAAAACTGTCTGTAATTTACATAATGTTTTTCCAAAATTTTGATTATAGGCATTTGAAAACATGATTTAACAAGAACAGTGCAAACCACTGTATCATTGTTATTTAGCTTCCATAAATAGAATTAATTTGTCTGTTCTTTTCACGGTCTAGCACACTCTTATATATTATTTTAAGGCAAACCAAACGCAGCACAGTACTTTCTTTTAAATAGTTCAGAAAATATCTTGAATATAGGTTATTTCTAACACAAAATCTAAAGCATCACATAATTCTCAAACTAGGAATGAATGTATACTTTGTCTTTTATATACACATCATTGCTTATCTGTGTGTATACATACAAATATACTTCTGAACATACACACCTAGTGTTGAATGGAGACTTTCTTTAACAATGTATGGAACTAAAAAGAAAGGATGGACCATCCAGAGAGTGCCCCACCCAGGTGGTCCATCACATAATCAGCCACCAAATGCAGACATTACTGCATATGCCAGCAGGACATTGCTGAAAGGACCCTGATATAGCTTTCTCCTGTGAGGCTTTGACAGCCCCTGACAAATACAGAAGTGGATGCTAACAATCATCTATAGGGCAGAACATAGGGTCCCCAACGTAGGAGCCAGAGAGAGAACCCAAGAGCTGTAGGGGTCTACAACCCTATAGATGGAACAACAATATGAACTTATCAGAACCCCCAGAGCTCATGTCTCTAGCAGCATATGTATTAGAAGTTGGCCTTGTTGGCCATTACTGGGGAAGAAAGGCCCTAGGTCTAGCAATGTTTTTAAGCCCCAGTACAGGGAAATGCCAGGGCCAAGTAGTGGGAGTGGGTGGGTAGGAGAGCAGGGCGAGGGGAGGGTATAGGGGATTTTTGGGATAGCACTTGTAATGTAAATGAAGAAATTATCTAATAAATAAATTAAAAAGAAAAAAAGAAAAAAAAAGTTTTGGCCAAGCAGTGACTGAAAATTTTTTTACCAGTGGCTTAGGCATGTCAATTGGTTAGAGACATCTAAATTTATTCGGTACCCATATCAAATTAAGGAATCTTGGCATACAGTCTCTCTTTTTGTGTCTCTGGTTATTACTTTATTTTTCTGACCATTTAAGTAGTTAGCAAACATTTTTTTACAAAGTTCTATTTGATGAATATATGAGGTAACAGAGCCTATCAAACCATCACCATGTAAAGACAAAGTAATCACTAACCTAAAGAGTTAATCTTGATCTTATTGTGACAAAACATCAACCACAGAAACAACTGGAAAGCTGAATATGGGGCTCTGGTTTACTGAGTGTTTTATGATATCCTTGAAATAACTCATGTCACATAGGTAGTGATTCTCACTTGGTCAAGTCCTTGGCCATGATTTTTGTATCTGTGATACTTTGAGTAACATGTTAATCCTTTGAATGTTACAAAAGTAACCACTTTACAAGTTTGCTAAACACCTATGAAATGTGGAAAAGCTCTCTGCATATCAAAGATAACTTTGCTTTTTGAGTTCTTAGGGACAATCCCTTTGTCATCCAAGACTCAGCCATTATCCTTCTCATTGGCTATATACACTAATGTAATCTTCCAGTGTTTTCTAATGGAAAACTGTTTTATTGTTGGACGCAGTATCTGCAGTGGGGCTTCTGTACTCAGGTCCCACAATATGGAGGTGATTCTCAAAAAACCATCAATCCTTCTCCATGAACAGATTGATCTACCAAAAGAATAGGTGATGAAGACCAACTTCCTTAGAGCAGCCTGCTGTGATGCCACTTAGATGATTATCCAGTCTGTTGTAAACAAGACTGCACCAGGGAGCCCATTAGATCCATGAATATGAGAAAACAAAACCCATATAAAGTCAACTCAAGGCTAAAGGAAGGACAGTTTTAAATTTAATTTCTATGAGCTAATACTTTCAGGGACTTTTTCCACCACCAGAAGACAGTGACATTGCTTTACATCATGGGATACTCCTCTGATATATACACATTGAAAGAAAGAGACAGGAGTCTGAAGGGGGAAACTTTCAGATCATTGACCAAGGCCTGGGCCAGTATGTACAATCTAAAGAGGAACACCATAGGATAAATACATTTCTGCCTTCTCTCTCTCTCTCTCTCTCTCTCTCTCTCTCTCTCTCTCTCTCTCTCTCTCTCCCTCTATCCCTCCCTCCCTCGCTTCCTCTGACACTGTCTCCCCATGTCTCCCTCTTCTTATTCCCTATCTCAGTGGGTGGGGCTTTGAAATTAGTTCTTTGAGAACTCCATACAATGTGTTTTGATATTTTTTTAGCCTCCAAGCTCTTGCCAGGTCTACCACTCCTTTCCTTACCTACCTATCCAACTTTTTTGTTTGTTTGTTTGTTTGTTTGTTTGTTTGTTTGTTTATAACCCATTAAGTCTAACTGGTGATGCCTATGCATTCTTGTGGCCGTGTCCAGCACAAGGACATTCAACTTACCAAGGGGCAATGATCTTTAAACTGATTCTCCCTTTCAAAGCAATTATCAATTGCCAATGGCTCTTTGGATAGGGATAGGGATGGGACTTGTCACCCACCTCATCTTTCTATGCTGGGACTTAGTCAGACTTGACCCTATAGAAGTCAAAATGGATTTTAACCTCCTTGAAAATGTTTCCAGGATAGAGAAAGTTGAAAGTAAAGAAGAATAATTATGAGTATTTTATATAGTGTATAAAATATGAACCTACATGTTTAATGAATTATTATTTTTAGATAGGATGTTGCTTAAAGACTGCTAGTTTACACTTCTGATTCTCTTACCTCTCACTCAGTTTTGCAGTTTCAAGTATGTTCACAAAGCTAATCTTCAATAGACTTTTATAGATATATACTAATGTAGTTATAGCTCACTCGTTAGGCATTCAGAACTTGCCTTTTTGATAATCATTTACATTATCTGCCTTCCTCCATGACCATCACTGTCTATATTAAGAATATGTTATATCTGGGCTACTCTACAGACTCACTGGTTCATCTGCTCCTACAAAGACCTAAATCTAGTCTTGAAATGGCATCCAGAATGGCCTTGTCAAAAATAAAATTATGGTATTAATTCACCTTTTAGACTTTGCCATAAACATTGGCAGTTTGTCATTCTCTTTGACATAATGTTAAGGCATGGTGCTCCATTTGCTAATCAATCCACATTCTGCTCTTTTGTCTTCTTCTCTCATATATACCACATATATGTACACTTGTTCATCTCTCTATGAAGCATAAAATCTTCTCACATGCCATTTTCTCTATCTGGAACTCTGGGATTTGTCTTCTGATTAATGTTACATATTTTCATTCAATTAGGTTGCAGTTAGGGCATCATTTTTTCTGTCCTCACCTATGTCATCCACAGAAATAATTACTATACATAACTATTATATGTGCTGCAACAATTTGATATTCATCTATAATTTCAAAAGTAGCCTTAAACTAAGAGTTCGTGTCCCTCTTTCTTGTTCATTTCCATGTTCTCAGAGCTTAGTACTATATCTCACATGGGAAGTTAAATAAGGGTTTGCTAATAAAATGAAATAATAAATGAATATGAAGCTCTCCACAAACCAGCATTTGCTTTGCTGAGAACAGTTTAGATAACAGACATGTGATAATGGGATGTATCTAATTAATGTCATAGAACAAATTCTCCTGGACAAGGTCACTAAATATGATGGTAAATATGGGTGTTTGTGTGCAAATGTTTTTAAAGGAAGATTTAAACATTGTATTTTTTCCCTGTAATATTTATTAAGCATGTAGAATAAAATTATGGCTGAGTTTTTAAAAAGATACTTTATGGATTCATGTTGGCAACCTGGGCATACGATGCCAATGACTCAATGTTCAGAATATTAAAGAGAAAATTTCTGTTATTTTCTAAGAGTTTGTTACTGAAATTTGCATTATAGATCCTTTACGATTTACAAAGAGTGTCTCCTTTCTTTAAAAATTATCATGGATAACAACAGCAGACTTAATCTCAAAATTATAGAGTTGATTGTTCACTTCAGTACAATACAATGGCCATTCTTGACTAAAGCCTAGAGTGGGTAACCATTCTGTCTTTGATATCAGAAATGTCATTTGTTGTTGTTGTTGTTGTTGTTCCATTGAGATCTATCCAAATTTTAAATGAAACAAGTCAGATTTACTGTTGTAGGAATTCAACAATTGACTGCCAGCACTGTGTTAGTCCAACTCTCCTAGGTATGTGGGAGTTATTCATGGTTTCAGGGAAATAAAATAGACAAGGTTTTATGTATTTAAGGAGTTTCACATTTAACATTAGTCATAGTCAAGTTGATCTTAATACTTTTTCTTTTCTTCTTCTTCTTGTTTTGGGAATATAAATAACATGAACCCAATGTTTGAATTTTATCATCAAAATTTAACTTCAGGGTTTCTTGCCTTAATTAGGAATATTTATATTTCTTTTTCTGTTTCTTTTAATAACTCATGGGTATGAACTCATTATGCACAGATATGCACAAACTCAAACTAGAAAGCCAGATGGGAAGAAACAGAATCAGGACCCCTAGCGAGTTTTCTAGGGTTGCAGACCTAAACATTTACAATGTTCAAATGTAGGGAGCACTGGAATTTGTAAGATGTAAAACCAAGTATTATAGAAGCAGATGAAAAAGAAAGATAAACAGCAAAAATATCACCAAAAAGCAAAATTGGAGATGTCAGTTTCAGTTTAAGAAAAACAAAGAAACAACCAAAAACACCAAATGATGAAGAAGAAACTCGAATCCTATGAGCCATAACATATTGACACATAACTTTAAAGTTTCATCATGTTTGCATCTGCATTATAAATGTAAAAAGTCCTTAATGATCAAGGAAATACAAATCAAAACAACCCTCAGGTGAGAGACTCTGAGGACTCAAAAGGAGAGAACTCATATGAAATGCTCTACAGTGGGGAAGAGGAACTTTTAGAATCCATTTCTAGTGGAAAGACAGGGCTTCAAGTGGAGGGATCGTCTTGCCATTCCACAGTAAAAAAAACAAAAACAAAAANAAAGTCCTTAATGATCAAGGAAATACAAATCAAAACAACCCTCAGGTGAGAGACTCTGAGGACTCAAAAGGAGAGAACTCATATGAAATGCTCTACAGTGGGGAAGAGGAACTTTTAGAATCCATTTCTAGTGGAAAGACAGGGCTTCAAGTGGAGGGATCGTCTTGCCATTCCACAGTAAAAAAAACAAAAACAAAAACAAAAACAAAAACTTTAACCCAGAATTGTTCCTGTTTAAAAGAACTGCAGGGACAAGAATGGAGAAGAGGCTGAGGGGAAGGAGGTTCAGTGACAGGCCCAAATTGCGATCCAGCACAAGGGAGGGCTCCAAGGCCTGACACTATTACTATGGTGTTCTTACAGACAGGACCATAGCATGGCTGCCCTTTTAAGAGGCCTAACAAACAGCTCAAACACTTAGATGCAGATACTTAACACCCAACCAATTGACAGAAGCCATGGATCCCTATTGTTAAGTTAGGCAAAAGCAGGAAGAAGCTGAGGAGGAGGGCGATGCCATAGGAAGACCAGCAGTCTCAACTAACCTGGACCTCCAAAATCTCTGACATTGAGCTACCAACCAGGCAGCACACATGAGCTGGTCTGCAGCCCATGACACATATCCAGCAGAGGACTGCCTCGTATGGCCTCAGTGAGAGAAGATACACCTAACTTTTGAGAGAATTACAGCCCTAGTAAGTCCTTGGTGGGGTCCGGGTAGGGGATGAGAACATCCTCTTGGAGACAGGGCAGGAGGAATCGGATGAGGAAGAGTCAGAGGGCCAGAGGGTGGACTGGGAGGAGAATAACACCTCAATGGTAAAAAGGATTAAATAATAAGAAATAAGTAAATAATAAAAAGGAAGAAAAATTATCTCCACACCCAAACTAAAGATACATGTAGCATGTACACATAGAGATACTTGTGCTAACAATGGCAACTGGGTACAGAGATCACTGGCAGCAGCATCTTCATCGCTGAATGAGCTTGCACCAGCATGCAGCAAAATGGGTCAGCTGAGCACGTGCAGAACATACGCAAGGCCACTCACTTAAATCTAGAAAGTTTATTAGTTAAATAAAATAACTTTATAAAATACATTTCAGTGTCTCTACTGCTCATCAGAAATGGCCCAAGAAATGACAGACAGACCTTGTGTTTTCTTTAGCAGCAAAAATGCTATATTGACATAAGAACATATCATTTGTTTTTACTAAGAAGAAGATTTGTTATTTGTTATTTGTTATTTGTTGACTTTGAGAATAAAAGTCAGTGGGAAGTGAGCTATTCACCCAATGGTTTCCATCAGTGACTAAATTAAAAAAGAATACATACATATCATGGGTCTTCATGGCCTTTTCCTTTTCAAGCTGTGGGAAAGCAAAGGAATGCAGTGCTTTTTAACCTTTGGTGAGAGGAGTGCATTCTGGTTGAATATCAATGACATAGAGTAAATCAGAAAATTCAAACTGAACCATTTAAAAGTAGGCTAAGAAAAGACCATACATTGAAACAGTTTTGTTGTTGTTTCAAGTTGGTCAATTGAGGCTTGATAAGGGAAGGTTGAGGGGTGCCTATGAAATGTCAGAAACCCAGACCATTGCATGCTCTGTACTTCCAGGACATGTATCTGTAATTGTGACATACTAAGAGGCTTTAATATTTCACATCAAGATGTATTGAGTTGTTTTTATTCAGAGACTTGGGACAGCATCTGAAGACTCACAAATGTTAACAGATGCATGTGAGAAGCAGAATGAGGAGGAACAGAGAAAAACAAGATGTTAAAACTGGGAAACTCATGTCACAATGACCCACATATTGCTAGACAGTAGTTGGTTCTGTTTGAGCTTCAGCATTCCATCATCAGGCCCACAGAGAATCTGATCATGTATTGCACAATATTCTGGTGGAATTGTTCAGGCCTCACACTGAAGGAAGACATGTCTTCTAAGATTACCAAATCATGGCTCTATAAACACAATCTTTTGGTAGCTTAATAGTAACTTAAAGAAGGAATTTAGAGATTTACTTTCTAGGCTTGATTTCCAGGTGAGCTTTGTGGATCTTGGCCTTCAAGCAATTCAGCATGAACATTGCTGATATGAAACACGCTTTTTCACAAATTGTAGCTGTACTGATGTCATGTTTACAGAGTCTGCCAAATGTTCAGACTGCCAGTTGAACATGGGTCTTTGTGACTTAGCAAAACCAAATTGAATTCAATGAATGAGCAACTGGGCCAATAGCTGAGAAAGCTAACATATATCACAAAAGAGTACAGTCTCTTCTTCTCTTTAGAGAAGGGGAAGCCAGGTGGATCCTTAAAGTCAGGACAAAAGTTGTATATACATATTATGTTCTAACAGAACTTGTTACTTACAGTTGACATGCAACTGTAAGAATAGTATGGAATCCAAATAGTAATATGTTATTTTAAAAAGGTAGTACAATATCATTATAAGAATGTTGCAGTGTGCAGAATATTATCCATAACCACTAACTACCTTAAACTGCCCTCTTACACATAGAGATATTTCCTGCTTTAACTCTTTTAAAACCAGTGACTATTTTGTTTTGTTTTGTTTTGTTTTGTTTTGTTTTGTTTTGCTTTTGGTTTTGGTTTTTCTGTCAGCATTTGAATCTTCCAAGAACATTACCTACATAGTGTAAAATACTAGCAATGTGACATTGGCCTTTAAAATCTAACACAATTACCTGTAAATGTATTAAAATTATTGAACATATCATCAATACTTTCCTTTATTCCCAAGTAGCATTTCACAGTATAGATATCTTAGTGTGTGTTTAATTTTCTCACTTCAAGAACAACCAAGTTACTCCCAACTGCTCATTAGAGCTATGGACATTTACTAGAAGTTCCTGTGTGAATATATTTTCATGATTGTCATGCAAATGTTTTAAAGGTTTTAAGCTCACACAGTACTTGAGTGTCTATTGGAAAGCTGCATCCAAAGTGGTGCTTCTATTGTATAGCTGTATCAGCAATGCTCAGAGATACTGTTTTTTCTCATTACTCTTCACATTGGACCTTATCTTTGTTCTCTGTTTCTTCTTGTAAGTTTATCCATTCTGTCAATGACAGCTAATTAGGACTTACATCAGCATTCCTTTAAGGTTAATAATGTTGGGCATGTTTGAAGGTGGCTACATCCCTCATATGAAAGGCTTTGCTGAAGCATTTCTTGATGCAATTTTTTCTGTTTTTTAGTGGATTTGAAATGCTGCAATCTAAGATCTGTTTATACATACCATATACTAGTCTATTAGCAGTTTGAAAAAAGTCTCTCCCAATTTTTATCTTGTTGTTTTATACTCATTAAATAGCTTCCCTCTCAGAAATGAAGTTTCAACTCTGATGAAGCCTCATTGGTCATGTTCATCCTTGCTACATAGCGTACCAATGTGATCATTAAGAATCCTTTGGTGAGTGCCAGATCCCAAGGGTTGCTTGTGCATGTGCCTGAAACCTTTTTCTTTTTCAAACCTCAGATTGATAGTGTTATGCCCCAACTGCTCCGTGTTCTCACTCTTTGGCCAACACTCTTCACCACTATAGCTCTTGAGGAATATTAAATATCAAACAGGAAGATCCCTCCCACTTTGTTATTTTTAAGACTGTTGTAGCCTTTCTGAGGTCATCAACAAATTCATTTTTTTCCAATTTTTATTAGGTATTTTCTTCATTTACATTTCAAATGCTATCCCAAAAGTCCCCTATACCCTCCCCCCACCCTGTTCCCCTACCCATTCCCACTTCTTGGCCCTGGTGTTCCCCTGTACTGGGGCATATAAAGTTTGCAATACCAAGGGGCCTCTCTTCCCAGTGATGGCCGAATAGGCCATCTTCTGCTACATATGCAGCTAGAGACACAAGCTCTGGGGGTACTGGTTAGTTCATATTGTTGTTCCACCTATAAGGTTGCAGACTTCTTCAGCTCCTTGGGTATTTTCTCTAGTTCTTCCATTGGGGGCCCTGTGTTCCATCCTATAGATAACTGTGAGCATCTACTACTGTATTTTCCAGGCACTGGCATATCCTCACAAGAAACAGCTATATCAGGGTACTTGCAGCATAATCTTGCTGGCATATGCAATAGTGTCTTCATTTGGTGCCTGATTATGGGATGGACCCCCGGGTGGGGCAGTCTCTGAATGGTACATCCTTTCGTCTTAGCTCCAAAGTTTGTCCCTGTAACTCCTTCAATCCGTATTTTGTTCCCTATTCTAGGGAGGAATGAAGTATCCACGTGCTGGTCTTCCTTCATCTTGATTTTCTTGTGTTTTGCAATTGTATCTTGATTGCTCTGTGTTCTTACTCTTTGGCTAGCTGTCTTCACTAGTATAGCTCTTGAGGAAAATTAAATATCAAACAGAAAGATTCCTCCCAGTTTGTTATTTTAAGACTGTTGTAGCCTTTCTGAGGTCAGCTCCAAGTTCATTTTTGATTAAGCTTATCCACCAAAGTAATAAGACTTTTGTAGAAATGAGTATTAACTTCAGAATACTAGACTTACTCCTCTGTGACTATGCAAAACATCTAGTATGTGAAAATCATATGCTTCTAATTTCTCAAATCTTTGACTTTTACCATCAAAATCATCCAATTGTGGGCTTATAGAGCATAAATTACTTTTAATGTATCTATTCATTATTTTTCTTTGGAGTAATTTAAAATTCTGTGATAGTTCAAAAGTTCATATTTATTGATATCTTTGTTAATACATGTGTTTGTGTGTAGACACACATCTATCTCTGCCCTTTAACTCATTTTCTGTGTGAGTGTGTGTGTGTGTGTGTGTGTGTGTGTGTGTGTGTGTGTGTATGAAATGTCATTAAACCCAGGTTTATAGAGAACATGCAGTATGTGCATGGGGGAAGAAAGATCTACTGAAACAAGTGCAGCCTCACAAGGGCCAGATTTCCAGATGAAATATTACTCTCCTTCCATATATGAATTCTATCAGCAGGTATTACTGCTCAAATAAGACACAAAAAAGTTTAAGCCAGATGAAATCCCAGCCTGAAAGGGTAAGGATGTCCCACTACTAGGAACAAAGTGACTGAAGAGAGTTCTTAAGTACTCCACATTCTAGCAAATCTACTCAGACTGATATCACTCATAAGTATAAATAAAAAGTGAATAACTAAATAATTTATACTAAACCTGCTAATATTTCAATTATAATTAAGGTTTGGGTAGCTATGTAGACACAGCTCATTATGTTTAAATAAATTTATGTTATTTGATAATTTAATATTAATTCATACCAAATAGGATACCAAAGAAATAATATTTAAAGTTATGGATAGATATGGAATTTGAAAATATAGAAGTGAAAACTTTGTGATAATGGTTTATTGAAAACTGTGTATCTAAAACTCTAGGTAGAGAAAATGTTAACATAAAAAAAAAATTACACCAAGTAAGGCTGGAGACATGGTTCATTGTATAAAGTGGCTGACACACAAGCAAAAGAACCTGATCTCAGAGCCCTAGTTTCTAGATAAAAATGGCAGGCATTACATGAAGCTCACTGGCCAGTCACCTCAGCTAAGTCAATGGACTCCAGGTTTGGTGAGAGTCCCTATCTCAATAAATATGTTGAAGAGTACCACATGCAAGCATTCACACATGTATGCACACAACTAAACCATGCAATATGCTATACAGGTTCAACGTGAATATTATCCATTTATCAGAGAAGTAAATGTGTCATATCTACTAACATTCTCTCAACAATGCTGAAAATAGAGATAAGAAAAGCCCATGGATGCAGTAGGAAAATGATAAAAATCCAGAGCTTTTTGAAGGCAAAGATCAGCATTGAACCACTCCCTATACATGTTGTTACAAAAAAATGAGGGTAGAAGACAGGCGTGGTGGTACATGCCTTTAATCCCAGCACTCAGGAGGCAGAGGCAGGAGGATTTCTGAGTTCAAGGCCAACCTGGTCTACAAAGTGAGTTCCAGTACAGCTAGGGTTATACAGAGAAACCCTATCTTGAAAAAAAAAAAAAAAAACAATAAAACAATCATCAATCAGAGTTAGGAAAGGTGAATGAGATTAGTAACAGGGTGATAATTGAAGGGAATTGGTTTTGAGTGATCATTTCTTCAACATCTGCCATATCCTATTTAAAAATGTCAAAATAGAGACTAAATTAGCAAAGCATAAATAGAACCTTCAAGGAAAACAGGACTGCAGGGAGCTGAATGAGCGAGGTGTCTTAGCAATGCTTACAGGACATGCCAGTGGGACACTGGTTATTAAAAGCCATTAGTTCTTTTGAATTACTAAATACACCTCTCATTTTGCAAACATATGTGTTATATGTCAGCTAGGAAATCATTATTTTGATAACTCTGTTTAAAGTGACTATTTTGAAGGAAAATATTTTGCATCCCGTGTTTGCATATTCAAAAAAGATTAAAACACAAAGGAACATATATATTCCATGAAATTTCCTCATCAGAAAAATTGAAAAGCTGGCAAAGTGAATATTTTTCTTCATAGCACATTCACGTGAATGCAGAATGTTATTGCACGTCCCCCAAATTAAATATTTTATCTCATCTCAAGAAAATAAATTTGAATGCAAGAGAGCAAGAGGCATGTGATTACACGGATAAACTCAAATCTCGTCTCCCATTAAACTTTTTTCTTTAATCTCTCATATAGTCTAGAAGTTAAATTCTAATTCTGACTCTGAATTCTCTACCCAGGGTGCAAAGCGGTCTGTTGAATTTTAGGCAGATCACAGTGTAAGTAGTCCTTGACCCTTCCTGATAACTCATAATGCTTTACTCCCTTTCTTCTCCCACTCTGCATCATGTTGGGCTTTGAAGTGGATGAAGACAAGAATAGAGTCACAAAGTGAAGTCAAATGCTATGATGACAAACTGAAATAAAATTAAAGAAAGAGCTACTGTCTGACCAACCCCCTTAACTTTGGACCAGAGTGGAATTGAGGAATGGGAAACCAGCAGGAATGGGGAAGGTCCAACCTTCTAGAAGTACTGTATATAAATCATTAAGCAGAGTAGAAAGAGGTGGCCAGGTCAAGCATCCTTGACAATGGCATTACTAACATCACCAAATGAGGATGTGTAGCTGAGGAGGTCTGATATATATCAATTTAAGTTGTTTCTGATGAACCATCTCACAGGGATTTCTGTGGAGACAAGCCTACATATCCGGAAGCACCATCCATCTGAAAGGCTAGCAACCATGCAAGTAATAGCAAGCCAGATTTGGGTACAGACTTTTGAACTAATGCCAATGTGCTTTTAAAGGTTGGATCTCAATGGAATATGAGGTGTGCAAACTATCTTTCATTTACTCTTTGACACGCACTACTTAGAATAACGCCTGGAACATAGTAGGCACAGACTGTTCAATGAAAGAAGATATCCTACAAAGTGAGGCATATGCCAGCTTTAAGGATGCCTCTCCCCACTTCATAATATCTGTTCCATGATCCTCAGTGGAAGTGTCCCTAGTATCCCCCAACCTGGAAGAAGCTATATCTTTTCTACATACATCTCATTGCCCAAAGTCCTTCTCACTAATGAACAGAAGGCAGAACAAATTATTTAACCTGTTGACTCTGTACCTTCAGTAGTGAAATAGTACAAATAACAGTACTCCAGAGAGCTGTGAATGTTATATAAAACCAGTGACGCAGGTACAACAGGCTTTCAAATTAAAAGCAGAAAAAGTTAATTGCAGAATAAGTAAACCTACAGGGAATTTAAAAAAAAGAGAAATTCATCATGCCAAATGGAAATTTCTGCAATTTATCCATAATTATAAATAAATAGAATGCCTGTGGTTACTTTCATTAAAAGTGGCATATCTATATTTCACATCCCCAAAATACATTGGAATATCATCACCTTGAATTTTGGGTGAATTGAATTTGTCCAGGTAGCCTTTGTTGATGAGGAATAAGGACCAGTGAGTTTCTGTTCTCTGACAACCATTAGTATAAAATAAAGTCAATGTCTCAAATTATCAGAGGAGACAGACACATTTTAGGTTCCTTAGAGTTAGTCAATCCGTATCCTCTACTAGCTCTGGCCTATCCTTCATCACACCCAGTTTTTCACCTGTTTAGTGATGAACTGAGATTTAGGCAGAGTTCTATCTACATTTAAATTCACTAAATTAATTGTTCTAAGTAGAATCATGACAAATGAAATCTAAAGAAATATTTGATATCTCAGATAAATATTGTCTCTCCTCCAAGATCCTGCCCACCAGACACCTGAAGGTCTTCCACCAATCTGACTCTTTCTCATTGCTAGACTTCATTGACTAATTTCTTCCGTTTCCTCAGTAGTTGTACTGGCTAGTTTTGTGTCAACTTGACACAGCTGGAATTATAACAGAGAAAGGAGCTTCAGTTGGGGAAATGCCTCCACCAGATTTAGCTGCAAGGCACTTTCTCAACTAGTGATCAAGGGAGGAGGTCCCCTTGTGGGTGTTGCCAACTCTGGGCTGGTAGTCTTGGTTCTATAAGAGAGCAGGCTGAGCAGGCCAGAGGAAGCAAACGAGCCAATAAAGAACATCCCTCCATGGCTTCTGCATCAGCTCCTGCTCTCTAACCTGATTGAGTTCCAGTCCTGACTTCTTTCAGTGATGAACAGCAATGTGGAAATGTTACCAACTGCTTCTTGGTAATGATGTTTGTGCAGGAATAGAAACCCTGACTAAGACAAATTGGTACCAGCATAGTGGGATATTCCTGTGACAACCTGGCCATGTTTTGGGGGGATCTATGGAAGGACTTTGGAACTTTGGGCCAGAAGATCCATTCATGGAAGAAAAAAAAAACAAAAACAAAACAAAACAACAACAACAACAACAAAAACCTGAACGTGGAGGTGGTCTTTGCTCTTTTTGTGTAGAATAACTACATAACACATAGAGCATAAAACTAGTTTGAAAATTAGTGTCACCCCTTTTTCATTGTGGAAGGCATTGTTTACTTAAAAAAAAAGACATTGTAAAAATCTGGTAAAACTGCCCTACTCTATCATGAGTTTAATTTTTGGACATTTTAATTTGAAACAAACAAGGAAACAACCAGAGCACATGAACAACACATGGGGTATTTATTTACATCATTTAGATTTGAGTACACCCTTCCTGTGTGTACTCTAAGCAGACCCTGAGCCATCCTCTTGCCTCAGATCCCTGAATGTTAGAGTCAAAGGCATACACAAGAGGCTTTACTAAAATGTAGAATTTCAACAGAAATAAAAGTGCCTATATTCTTTGCTCTTATAAGTGAAGAAAGCCAAATTTGCCATATAATAGCTTAACCTCATGCTCCACCCCATGGTAAAGGTGTTATTTCTAATAGTTGTGAGACTTCAAGCATCCCTGAGGGACCAGGACCTTTGGGAGGGAACAAGAGTGCTGGATGGGTTCTCAGCATTTGTTATTCAGAACCTAGTAGAAAGAGAAAACTTTGCCAATTCTCTCTCAGAACACGGGGTGGGGGGCATCACTTGACAGACACATAAAAGAAAGAAAAATGAGTGTTTCTAGTCAATTGTCTGGGAGGCAAAAATGTGGGCACCTGAGGGATTCTTCACATAGAGTTAGCATATTACTTAAATTTAACTGAGTTTTTAAAACAATGCACTTCCTGTCTCCTTGTAGGATCTGATTAGGAAAGGAATATGCACATCTGATAGAAACAAACAGACAAACAACAACAACAAACCCCAAATCAACCCCTCCCCAAGACCACAAAAACTCCTCAAAAGTCAATGGACACAAGGCAGGGGTTCAGTTGAAACACACAAGATCATATTAATCCGTGTCCCAAGATATGATGGCAAAGAATACTGAAAAAAAAATGTGCAGGGCATGGTGGCGCAGGCCTTTAATCCCAGTACTCTACTGCTACACCAATAAGGAGGCAGTAGGATGTAGAGGCAGGCAGATTTCTGAGTTCGAGACCAGCCTGGTCTACAAAGTGAGTTCCAGGACAGCCAAGATTATACAGAGAAACCATGTCTTGGAAAACAAAACAAACAAAAAAACAAAAACAAAAACCAAACAAAATAAATAAATAAATAAATAAATAAATAAATAAATAAATAAATCTGCAGTGCTGTGTTGTATGTGTGAAATTTAACAGATGTTTGGGAAACAGGTCTGAAGAATGAAGAAGGGGTAAATATAAATAAACCAAATAAATCAGAGAACATTTATTTTAATACATGATAAAAGAAATCCATATTTGTGTGTAGAAAAGGCAAGCTTTATGAATAAATATATTAAATGGAAAATGAATTCGTCAGAAAGCTCAAGCGAGTAAATACTGTTGGATGTTGATAATCAGCAAGCTGTCAGGCTTGCTCTCACATGAAACAAACCTCTCCATTGTCTTCATATGAAAACATAGCTTGGTATGAATTTAAAACAACATCAGCTGTGTTAAGTTGTTTCTGGTACCTGTGGTTTGAATTTAAAACAAGACCAATTGCACTACCACTAGAGGAACAGAAGCCTGTCTGAGTATCCCACATCCATCACTTGCCATGTGCCTCTTCATTGTTACATCTGCAGCTCTTTGATATGCAGATATAGGCTCCTATTCCAGGTGTGATCCTTTGTCACTACCATCAAATGGTATACAATAATTTCCAATTAATTTAAACTTCTGAGCTTGCATTGTGTACTGGAAGGATTCACAATAAAAACCAATGTTGGAAATGCCACCCCACCTATGTCCTAATTCCGTGACCCTTTAATATAGTTCCTCATGCTATACTGACCTCCCCAACCATAAAAGTATTTTCATTGCTACATCATAATTGTGATTTTTCTATTATTATGAATTATAGCATAAACATTTTTGTAGATAGAGGTTTGCCAAAGGGGTTTCAACCTTTCACCAGTGTTAGAACCACTGATTTATGTGGATTATGCACATATATAAATTCCTTCATTCTTTTTATTTGATAATTTTTTCTTCCTAAGGAAAACTCAAACATCTAAAATATCCAATCATTACCTGAATTTCATTCATCTTCTCTCATAGGAACAGTTCTCTGAACAGCTCTATGAACTTTGACATGCTTTGGGCTGTTAAAAATTCATCGATGAAACAATTGCCTCGAGTCTGCATTTATAGTTTTCTGAACAGAGACTGAGTATCGCGGAGGTGATGCCACATGATTAATACTATAACACACAGCTATAACAGCTGACTTCTAAGATCCAGGCCAGAGCTGGTACCCTCAGCATCCACAGCCGGGAAAGTGCTCAAGCATCAGTGTATTACCATAAAAATGGATATTATCACACAGGATAGACAATCTGCTATTACACTTTTCTTTCTTTGTAGAATACTGCACAAATAGGAACTAAGCTAGCTAATTCTACTTCTTACATCTTTGTTCCTTACTAGCTATATACATATTAGAATATTTTTAGCAAAATTATTGAAGGTGCAGATTTTTTTTTTTTAAGTTGAGCTTTAATAGCTACTTTGCCATACTTAACTTTCTATACTGGCAGCATGCAGCATGCTGTGAGGACATGCTCATATGTTAATATGCTCATTATTTTTAAAAGGTTGTCTGAATTCAATTTGTACAACCATATTTGTGCAAAGAAATGGGAGGATTCTCAGTTGTTATCCTACACAGCATAATGGAACAAACCAAATTGACAGAGGTCAGCCTGGGAAATGAACAGCTGAAGTCACCAGCCCTGCCTGAAAGAAGTGTACACATCACCTCACTTTCTCCCTTTTAAAGCAACAGTATTCTTTACTTCTTCCCTCTCCTCCTCCTCCTTCTCCTCTTCCTCCTCTTCTTTCTCTTCTTCTTCCTCTTCTTCTTTTGTTAGAAGCATTTTTCCGAGAACCCTACTGTGTCTATGACTACAGTGAGCTGAGAACACAGGAGAACTTGTAGTTCTGGAAAGCATGTTCAGTGTGAAGAGATATGCTGAAGATGGTCTGTCCTCACACAGCAAAATATACTTGTGGACATTTGAAAGAGATTGAAATGATGTCGGAGGAACAAAGGAACTGGAGGTAACATAGCTGCTCACCTTGAATATCAGGCTCCTACTGTGGTATAGCTGGTTCCACATTTGAAGAAATGGTAGAGTCTTCTGTCAAAGCTTTGCAAGCACAGCCCTTTGGGTTCTACCATTAATATCAGTTTTGTGGAGGTACAGATGAAGATATTTCTCATGGGCCTAAACATTCCAGGGGGGTCTATTCTACATATTTTCACCATAGGCCTACAAAATCCACCTTTTTCCCTCATTATAAAAAATAATATAAATATTACTGACACTGTTTGAACTCATTCCCACAATCTTACAGAAAATACACATCTCTAAAGATTTATGTATTTTATGTGTAAAAGTTTCTTGTCCACATGTATATGTAATCGGTGTGCCCTGGGTACCCAAAAAGGTTGGAAGACAGTGCTAGATAGCTGTTTAGCTTTCTCCTCTGAGAATAAAACAGTCCACTCTACAGGGAAGTAAGCCCGTTAAAACAGAACGTGAGAAAAGTAAATTAACTTCAGGGTGTCCTTAAAACTGACCAGATTCACAAGGACCCGTCTGGCCAAAGGTAAACCATAAAGACTTTTAACAGGCTCACTCATACAAGACCAGGTACAGAAAAGATTCTCAAAAGGATCAAATGCAGAGAAAACTCTGAGAACAGCCAAGGGGCCTGAAGAAACAAAACAGACAGACAAAAAAGAAGAAACAAGTCATGTTACCTAGAAAAGACTTGGGCCTCATGAACTACCTTGGAGATTCTATCTCTCTCTCTCTCTCTCTGTCTCTCTCTGTCTCTCTCTCTCTCTCTCTCTCTCTCTCTCTCTGTCTCTCTCTCTCTGTCTCTCTCTGTCTCTCTGTCTCTCTGTCTCTCTCTCTCTGTCTCTCTCCCTCTTACTTATTGAGTTGCCTACTGCCTGTACAGTGTACTCCAGGTATTCAGCTTGGACTGTGGTAGTTTCCATACTTTTATCTGTGGTGAGCTCCTTATCTGGGGTGAATACACGTGTGTTGTGTCTGCTCAAGAAAAGTCTGCCCCAGAACATGGATCCCATAGAACTACAGTTATACAGAGGATTTATAGCTTCAATGTGGATGATTAGAAGTAATCAGATGCATTGCAAGGGCAGCAAGTAACCTTTAACTACTGGGCATCTCTCTAGCACCATCTTCTATGTTGCTAAACATGGAAACTGAGGCTGCAATTAGGAAGCAGCTAACATGGAGCTGTGTGGCATGTAAACATCAGGACTCAGGTTCTGAGGCAGCTAGCCTTCTGAAAATAATCTTAAACCGTGTCTGTTACAGTAGTTTTGATGTCTGTATGTTAACCTCCCTTCTATGGCCGAAGAACAGGTGATTTGCCTCTAGTGGGTCCACGCCACCATAAAAGTGTTTTCTGAATGTGAATCTATAGATCTCACTGATTCACACTAAGATTAATTTCAAATTAATAAATAACTTCATAGTTAAGAATTTCTTCCAAAATTGCATTCATTTGCCATAGAAGGAATCTATGGCAGGACAACCTCTACAGTGGTCTACTTCATTGCAATGGCTTTGTTTCTGAATGCAGATATATTTTACACTACTCACCCCCTTTCATATAATTGTACTGAGACATAGTAGGAATTTGATGACAATGTCACATCTGTTCAAACAAAAGCATTGTATATTGTAAGGGTTTATGTACAATGCAGGAGGATGCCTAGCAAATAATGTGACCACTGGAATCACCATGTTCATTGTCAAATCTGCTGTCTAAATGTTAACATGGATAATGATGAGTTTAAACCAGAAGCGATGTCAAGGTTTACATAATACTTTGTCTACATGCCATGATCATTGATTTAAAAATCTCAGTCTTTTTTGTCTTCTTGTAATCTCCCATCCTGCCACACCAGAAGGAAGTACTGACCCATCCAGAAAGAGTCTAAGTAGACCTATATCTAAGACTAGCCTAGAATTCAAAATCCTTCAGCATCACCATCCAAAGTTCTGAGATTATAGGCATGTACCACCAATGCTCAATCATTCCATCAAGATTTTTTTTTTTTTTTTTTTTTTTTTTTTGGTTTTTTGAGACAGGGTTTCTCTCTATAGTTCTGGCTGTGCTGGAACTCACTCTGACATCAAGACACCTTGAATGTAAGATGGAATTTAATGCTATCATCAGGACCCTTTCCAGGATTCACTAAAATATTCTAGCACTCTTCTTCCAAACTCCACACGGGGGCATGTATAATTGTCAAAGCAGAAGTCCCAGTGGGCACATTAGTATAATTTTGCCTTCATTCCAACCTCCATGTGGATTCTCATCAACTAGGGCTTAAGGGTGTCCTGAGTTGTTCTGTGTCTTTGTGAACAAGGTATAATATCAAGAACCCCAAAATTTTTGACTGATCTACTTCCTATCACAAAAGGAAACATTGCATTTTTAGAACATTTTTAGAAACTGCCATCTACTTTAAATTCCTTTATACCATTCAATAATTGAGTCATCTTTCTTAAAAATGCCATCTGAACTCAAGACTAGACATCTCCTGACTATACTACTCCATCCCAGATGGAAACTAGCTGAGGAACTGGCACCATGGAAGGGATTTGTAAAAGCAACATGATGCACCACATCAGTTCAGAACCAGATCTTCCTGTCCAACATATCCTCCATGTAAAACCAACATTCTTTTCATTTTTCATAGCTTACTATCCCAGATAATCTTCATGTGCAAGAATTTTACAGTTTGGGAAAGCGTAGAATAAAAGATTTAACCAGCTTACAACTCTGAGATGCCACCAGTTATTTTTATGTTCTGGGTCTCCTCTTCCCCATACCAAGGAGGAGAAGCCATCTGTTCTAGGTGGGTGTGCCAAGACAGGATGGATTGTCATCGGAGAGTTGTAAAAGTTTCAACTTCCCTTCGGATAACTGCCCATGTCTCATGCAAAGGTGTAACTGGAGTCCTCTTTGCTAATACAGAAATGGATAATTGCTTTATGGGAGCCTCACTGGGAGCAGAGGAGATGAAGGATGAGTGAGCATGAGAGCTTCATCATTCTCTGAGTTCCAACGGCAGAGTAGATTTTGCAAAGAGAAAGTCATATGGTATTTCCAGTGCCAAATGTCCAAATTGCCTGCAACCACTGTCTAAATCACAGAGCCTGACTTCTGATGTGTACAGCTGTCAGTGTGGTCATCTTCCAAAGCATATTTGTGTGTGTGTGGGGGGAGAAGGTAAAATTTGTTATTTGACAGGGTCTACAGCAAGGTACAATTTTTCAAAGTCAAAATTGCATCACACTGTCAAAATGTTTTGTCCATGGCAAACCTCAGGAGAAAGTGTCTCCAAGGATGATGAGCCAAAAGAACCCAATTATTTAAATGAGATAAATATCTTGCCTTACTTAATATCTCTACATAGTTCAATATTGATATATACCTCAACATATTAATAATATTCATTCAAAAACTAATAATTCTTGGGTTGGGGAGAAGGATTGTATAAAATATTTGCTGCACAGTACATCATCGTTAGCTTGGTTATAAGTTTGACTTGTCTTTGAAGAAGGAAGCTCATCTGATTAGTCTCTATCAAATAATCTGAGCATATCTCTGGGGTCACTTAAAAATGCAGATTTGATATAAAAGGGTCAGCACACTGTAGCAGAACTATTGCTACTGGGCAGGGAAACCTAGGCTGTCTAAGAAAGGTAGCTAAATCAAGGCAGAAACAAGCCAGCAATGAGCATTCCCCCATGTCCTCTGCTTCAGTTTCTGTTCCTCCTTTGAGTTCATGCCTTAGTTCCCTCTGTGATAAACTTTAAGAAGAAATAAACCCCATTCTTTCCAAGTTGCATTTTGATTATGTTGTTTATCATAGCTTCAGACAATAAATTAAGATGTGCAGACACAGTGTCATGAGTCCGAATCCCTAGAACCCACAGAAAGCCAGATGCACTTTGTATGCACCTTTAATTCCAGTACTATTAACTATAAGATGGGAAGCAGATAAAGGAGGATTTCCGAAATCTTGTGGGCCAGCCAACCGGGCTCAAGCAGTAAAACACAACCAAAAAGACCCTGTCTCTAACAGAGTACAGACACTTAATGTTGACTCATAACGTTTTCCTTTGCCACACAATTGTGTCATGCATGTGACTATACCCTCATACACAAATTTGTGTCCACGTATACATTATGCATACCTAGAATATATATAGATCACACGCATGTATGCACACAGAATATACACATATCATACATACAAATTATAAAATAAAAAAAGTTTTTAAAGAGAAAAATGAAGATTTTTCAACTTTTCTCTTTAAATGAGGAAACAGGAGTTCTGGTATGTTCTCATTTTTTTTCTATCCTAGTTTTGTTGTTATTGTCCATTAGGAGACTTCTCTTAAAGTTCAGTTGTTTTAATCTACTTTTTAGCTAAAACAGTAGATTCAATAGGTATGCGTTGGTTTTCCATAGATTGAGAACTCTTTTAACAAAAGCCTATCACTGCAATAAATTGAGGATAGGAAGGATTGTGTTATTTTCCAGGATAACTAATTTCAATTGATCTAATTATTGTATAAAATGTGTTATCAAGGTTAGTGATAATTCATCAACTCTACAATTATATGTCATTTTCTGACTGGGACAGATTCAGGTATTTCTTTTGAGGAATCACACAAAGGGGTACTGTAAGAAATCAGTTTTTATCATCTTTTCCTACATATTCACCATCAAGAAAATATGATTTAAGGAAAATCATTTATCTACCATGAACTGAATTAATGAAAATCAGCCCAAGTTAAAAAAAGAAAAAAAAGCAACTTTATCTAGAAAACCATGTCCACCAATAGAAATAAGTTGACAAGTATAAAAGGTTTTCAGTGGGTTTAATTCCCATGAAGTGTTTATTGCTATTGAGTGAAGCCAAAGCATTATTTAGATAAATGCCTTTATTTCTCTCTGGATTTTGATAAATAGAATCTGATAGCTTTATGTTTTAGTTCTAGGTATTATTTTTAAAGATTACAAACAAACTAGCTTGTTGGCTTTGCTCAGAGCTTCTGACAGTGAGGAAAACCATGAAGAACTGCAATATCAGAATAATAGTCTGCGTCCAAAGCCAGGGAACTTCTGCCTTAGTACATTTTGAGTCAAGTGACCAGCATGTGCACTGCACCTGTGAGGTTTTACTTGCTAATGACATCCACAGAAAAAACTCGACTCATTTGAAATAACTATTTATGAAGATTTCTCTAGTGGGCATTGTGTTAGGTTCTGTTAGGTCAGCAGATCAGAAGCTGTAAATAGTTCCTATTCTCATATAGCTGACCAGCTCAGCTGCTATCCTCACATAGCTGACCAGGTCATGAGGAATACAGACAGACGTTTTAATAACTGAGCATAATAAAATACATGGTGCACAGGGAGAATACCAAAACAGACACTTAGGGGATAAATAAAGTATCCTGGGGATGCTACATGGGAGAAAATGTAAAATTAAGAAGTTGTCAAGGCAAAGAATAAAGAGGATAGTTTTGAGTATGGATGGTTAGCGCGCGCGCGTGCGTGTGTGTGTGTGTGTGTGTGTGTGTGTGTGTGTGTGTGTAATTTGGAAATTAGAAATATCAGTCAAATTTCAAGTCTACTTGGGGGACACAGAGCATTGCATATAGTTCAGAATGTAGCTGGTCAGGTGCAGAAGGTGATCAGAAGCAAAACATCAGTACTTGGGTCTTCCAGTCACCCAAAAACCCAGTTATTACACCAGACAGCTTCAACATAAGTTCTCCAATCATTCTATTAGCCAACCCAGCATAAAATTGCTCACCAACTTAGCTTCTGCCAATTATGGTTGTTTCTAAAAAAGAAAGCTGTTTGCACTTAGTAACATAAAAAGATGAAAGGGCATGAGAATCCCGGTACCCGGGAAAGTCTCAAATAACCTTTCTCCATTTCAGCTCCTGCATGCCACTCACTACAGTAAAAGGAAGGGTCTGCTCAGCAAGATGTATGTGGCTGTTTTTTGAGAGACAATAATTCATTGGGTGATTTGATAATATCACATTGGCCATTCCAGAGCTCACTGAGTTCTCACCAGTCTATGGAGGTAGAAATTGGGGATGAAAGGAAAACTATATGTCTTAAAGAAACGGCATGGCTCTACATATTTTCCCACTACAGTTCCATGATTTCATAGAGTTGACCTATCAAACCTCAGAAACAAAGGATGGGAAGTGTGTGTGTGTGTGTGTGTGTGTGTGTGTGTGTGTGTGTGTGTGTGTATGTGTATTTGTTCCAGAACTTTCAAGTGCTCATTGTAAATGAGATAGAAATAGCCTTGATGAAATCTCCTTTTCCAGTATGGACCTCTTTATCTAGATGCTGAATGTGGTTCCATAGGATCAGAGCTGTGATGTGCATCCCATGCCTTTGGATCCAAAGCCATGGGTGATATTTGAAGTTTACTAAGACATGAAGTATTATGGAAGGAAATCAAATCCCTTCGCAGCAAGTGCATCATCTTATTAGCTCTTCAGAAGGCTGAAGCAAGTGAGTCAGTCCATTTCTCAACTACTATTGCTTCCCTTAACAGGCTCTGATTGCAGTCCAGGAATTCTGGGAAAGAAGAAATGTTTTTACTGTTCACCCTGGTTGAGACCCATTTTTAAAACAAACCCAAGAAATTTAAAGACTAAACTTGGAGAATGCTACGAAGGAATAAACTCATCCTTGGTCCTACTAAGAATTGTATCTCGGTATAAAAGGATCAGAGTGAATCATCCAGACGCCACGCCTTTTATCAGGGTATTGAGACCAGACTTAGAAGGGACGGAAAGTGGAACATGGGGTGAGTGAAGACAACACAGTGATTTTTTTTCTTTTTTTTAGTTTTCTCATCTTTATTTATTTTTTCCAATTTGTATTAGATATTTTCTATTTTTCAAATTTTTTATTAAATATTTTCTTAATTTACATTTCAAATGCTATCCCGAAAGTTCCCTCACCCCTCCCACCGCCCTGTTCCCCTGCCCACTCACTCCCACTTCTTGGCCCTGGTGTTCCCCTGTATTGGGGCATAAAAAGATCGCAGTACCAAGGGGCCTCTCCTCTCAATGATGGCCGACTAGGCCATTTTCTGCTACATATGGAGCTAGAGACACGAGTTCTGGGGGTTCTGGTTAGTTCATATTGTTGTTCCTTTTCTAGGGTTGCAGACCCCTTCAGCTCCTGGGGTTCTATCTCTAGCTTCTCCAATGTGGGCCCCGTGCTCCATCTTATAGATGACTGTGAGCATCCACTTCAACACAGTGATTTTTTTACAGCATCTTTAAGTTTACCATGTAATCAAGAAGGAACAATATTATTATTTCTGTTTGCCCTCAATATAAAGACATTTTAATGAACATTTGCAAATAATGCATGTGTACATGCCTGAATTACATGTAAGTAAATCAAGTGTGACTCATAGAACATGAATAAGTATCACAGATTTCAAAGAGGACTTCTACTTTGGATATGTTTCAAAAGAAACACAAATAGCAGTATTTCTACTAAGATATTGATTTTCCATTTAGTTTTATTTAATTTTAATTCACAAATGCATGTATTATTGACTTGAAAATCACTTCTAGGCAAAAATTCTAGAAAGACAAAAATGTAAGTATTGTCACAATGAGAATAGCTATTAATTACTCATTTGAAAGAAAAGGCTGAATATGAAGGAAAGCTTAAAATACCCACCATCTGAAATTTAAATAATGTGGATGATGTGGTAGCATCATGTCCAATCAGGTGAAAATGGAGTACTAAAAACACCAAAAATAATTTAGTCATTTAAAAATATATAACAGACTTTAGAAAATAAAAATGATAAAAATTTAGCCTGATTTCAAATAAGAACTACCACTAGTGTGCTATGAGAGCTTGGTAATCATATTTCTGAGGTGTATACAAATAAAACTCAATTAAAACATTTATGATGTACTAACATATTCTGCCCTATGTGCTAAGCATTCCAGACATAAAGATGAGTAACACATTTTTTCTAACTTCAATAATCTTCAAAATAATGACTGTCTAGTTGTATACAATAGCAATGATTTATGTCTCTAGTGAATGAGACCTATGTTATTATCAATGCAGTTAAAATAAAGTTATAACAGTTAACATCCATTTATAGGTTAGCTTTTTTCAATAATCTTAAAATATTGATTTCTGCTGCTCATGATAAAACTCTATCACACTTTTGTGACAAAAAATGAATCAGGTTTTACAAAATTTTTTGCACTCCTTTACATCTTCTTTGGAAAGGGTATTAATTATAAACATTAGATGTGGTAACCAATTGAAACACAAAAATATATTCCTTTCCATATTTAGAACCATTTTCGTGAAGTAAATTTCAAAAAAAAAAAAAAGAATTACATTTTAGACTTAGTTTAGTGAAATTTTCCAGTGACCCTTAAATAGAATGCAAACTTCCAACTGTTTCAATAGAATGTGGAATACTTGAACAAGGTTTTGTCTTATAATTACTATTTGCACAAATAATTTGAATTAATAGTTGTACATACACAATTTAACTTTATTACAATTTTGCCTATTGTATTTAAATAATACTATGTCTGAATTCTGAATCATCAGGATGACTTGGAGTCATTAAACAAATAGCTCAGAAATGTCTTTAAAATATTATTCTGTATATGGCCTGCTTAATATATTTATATCTTAGGTAAAACATCATAATGCCTTTATTCAGATTGCCAAATATTTTCTTGTCAAAGCTGGAATAATTCAGCCTGATTATCTTCTTTGCCAGGATATAAGGGTTTCACAGAGTTGCCAGAAGGATGACTGGTATAGTATCTACTTTGTTACTAAATCACTTAAAGCACAATGATACTTAACACATTTTGTAAACAATGTTCTGAAAGCAATCTTGGTTATTATATAGTGAACTTATTCCAATTATGCCCTTTCAGATTTCCGAAATACAATTTTTATAGTCAATACGCAGAAGGGCTGGTGGGTAAATGCAATGACAAGATTCAACATTTATATATACAAACAGTTCAATCTCCAGCTGTAAAACTCCCAGATTCTAAAGGTTGTGACTGCTCCTGTCCCAACTTGTTAAAAGTTACTCAAAGCCATCCCTGAGTATCTTTCACTGCTCTTTTGCTGTAAGAGCAGCTTGGCTCTCATTAAGAAAGAAAGTTGAACTTTCCAGGTGATGTAAATCCCCAGTCCGTCTAGAAAATTCAAATCCCAACATCCCTCAAAGAAAATGAAAATCCCACTGTGAAAGTCTTTCTGCTGGAACTTTGGCGTATGAGACTACCTTTCAAAAGAAATTTTAAATTTTTTTCCTAAACTCTCTCTAGTTATAGATTGCTGCAGCCCTCAGACCTCATCATCCAAGTTTCTTCATGCAGTGAATGGTGATTAACACAGAACCTAATAGCTTGTCAAAATACAGAGAAAAAATGTCAATGAATTGCTCAAGTATACATGGGACATCTACATTACTAACAGCAAGGCTTGGCGACTATCTTAGGGTATGGAGGGATGTTTCTTACTGGCTTGCTTCTCCTGGCTTGCTCAGCATGCTTTCTTATAGAACCTGAGACTACCATGCCAGAGATAGTACCACCCACAAGGGGCCCTATCCACTTGATCACTAATTAAGAAAATGCCCTGCAGCTGGAACTCATGGAGGCACTTTGCCAACTAAAGCTCCTTTCTCTGTGATAACTCCAGCCTGTGTCAAGTTGACATACAAAACCAACCAGTACAATTAATCCCTTGTCAACTGGACACACAAACACATCACTATTAAGCCTCAACTCTTACATTCTTATTCATCCCCAAGATCTAAATAATTTTAAAAGTCCCACAGACTTTACATATTAAAAGTTCAATCCCTTTAAAATATCCAATATCTTTTAAAATTTAAAGTCTTCTAAAGATTCAAAGTCTCTCAACTGTGGGCTCCACTAAAATACTTTCTTCCTTCAAGAGGGAAAAATACCAGGACACAGTCACAATCAAAAGCAAAATCAAACTCCAGCCATCCAATGTCTGGGATCTACTCACCATCTTCTAGGCTCCTTCAAGAGCTTGGGTCACTTCTCCAGCCCTGCCCTTTGTAGCATACTGCTTGTCTTCTAGGCTCCAGCTGACTGTACCCCAAGGCTACTGCTGTTCTTGGTGGTCATCTCATGGTATTGGCATCTCCAAAACATTGCTGTCTTCCATTGTAACTAGGCTTTACCAATAGCCTCCCATAGGCTCTCTTCATGCTCCAAGCCTCACCTCCTTTGCATGACCCCTTCAGTCCTGGGCCATCCATTGCAACAGAAGCTTCATCTTCACCAATGGCCTTCCTAGGCCTCTCACAATGCTGAGCTTCAGCTGCTCTTCATATTCTCTTCATGCCTTCAAAACCAGTACCACCTGAGTGACTGCTATGTATTACTGAGTCCTGCTGTAGCATGAGTACAACCTTGCCTATCTCTGGAATACAGCCTCTTTGTGCTCTCAGGAAACACTTCCCATAATATTTCACCTCAATGGTGATGGTCTCTTCTTAATCACCTCTATTTCTTAGCTCCAGCTAATCAGCATCAATAGTCCCAGGATTGCAAAGTTTTTGCTTTAGTAGTTCTGGTATCTTGTTAATTACTGCTGATTCTTCAGCCCCTGCTAACTAGAACCACACAATCTTCACAATCAAAATAGCAACAGCCCTGATAAGTCTTTAATCTTCCCTCTGAAATTTCACAAGCCAGGCCTCCATCTTCTACACTGTTCTCAACATTATCTTCCAAGCTCCTACACTACACCCCACAGAGCTCTTAATACTGAATGGATCTTATAGCCCAAAGTTCCAAAGTCCTTCCACAATCCTCCCCAAAACATGGTCATGTTGTTACAGGAATACCACACTATGTTGGTACCAATTTGTTTTAGTCAGGGTTTCTATTCCTGGACAAAACATCATGACCAAGAAGCAAGTTGGAGAAGAAAGTGCTTATTCAGCTTATACCTTCAAACCGCTGTGCATCACTAAGGGATGTCAGGACTGGAACTCAAGCAGGTCAGGAAGCAGGAGCTGATGTAGAAGCCAAGGAAGGATGTTTTTCACTGGCTTGCTTCCCCTGGCTTGCTCAGCATGCTTTCTTATAGAACCCAGGACTACCAGCCCAGAGATGGTACCACCCACTTGCTCACTAATTGAGAAAATACCCCACAGTTGGAGCTCATGGAGGCACTTCCCCAACTGAAGCTCCTTTCTCTGTGATAACTCCAGACTGTGTCAAGTTGACACACAAAACCACACAGTATAGGGACCATTGTAGAACAGGGAGCAGAATGACTGTAGGACCCAGAGGATTGGGAGAAATGGAGAAAGTAGTGCCTTCAGCACATGGTAGGTTTTCATGAATTAGAAGCATCTGTGGTTACCTGCACAAGACCTGCAAAATCTCAAGCCAGACAACATTCAAGTATACAGTGTGAGTAGCTTCTGACACTATACCTCTAATTCAGGAACCATTGGCAGTAGAGGACTTCTGAGAGAGAAAAAGTCAGTTTTCTTAAAAGTGTGGCCTCTACTAGATAGACCCATGCTTCAAAGAATGGCACCACATCCATGAGTTATTTGGTTGGAATGACTTATAATCCTCGCTCATCAATAAAAAGTAGTAAAGATGGTTCTAAAGATAGTGAACTCATATAAATATAACATCTTTAAAAAAAATAGTAGAGACAGAAGAGTTGGGAGAAGGATTGAGGGAAACAAAGAGGAGACGGACTACACAGGAAGGCCAAGAGAGTAAACTAACCTGCATTCTTGGGGCCTCCCAGAGACTGAATTATCAATCAAAGAGCAAGAATGGGCTGGACCTAGCCCCCCCCCTGCATATATGTAGCAGAATAGTAGCATGGTTTTCATGCGAGTTCCCTAACAACTAGAGCAGGGGATGTCCTTAAGCCTGCTGCCTACCTACCTGCCTCCCTGCCTGTGGAACCCACACCCCAAAATGGACCAACTTGTGTGGCCTCAGTGGGAGAGGATTCGTCTAGTCCCACAGTGACTTGATGTGCAGTGGTCTTTGCCCAAGATCTCCAAAAGAGAAGGGGAAGGTGGAATGGGGAGAAATTTTTCATTAAGGGGTGTTGGGAGGAGGGGCTGATATTGGGTTGTAAAGTGAATAAATGTAAATAAATAAATAAATAAATAAATAAAAGCAGTAAAATTGAGGAGATGTCCCTTCCCTAAATAGGAAGGGACAGGGAGTGTAGGAAGAACATATGAGGAACTAGTGGCAAAATGGAGGCTGTGTGTCAACATGATCACTGTATGAAATTCTCAAAATTAAGGAAATATATTTAAAAATACCAAAATTAATTAACAATATAAACAATTAAACTATGAGGATAGTTTGTTATTAAATAATTAATCATGTTTCAATTAAAGTTATTATATTTTGTAGCCATAGTAGAAACCTACATTTTTAACTGAAGACAATTGTAGCTGAAAAGAAACATAAGAGTTATATTTACTTCCCAAGAAAACTAAAACTGAAAGGGGCACTGGAAACTCCTCATCATGTCTACATAGCCCCTGTCATTCCTTTAGGTAAGTCATTCACACAGGTAATGATGCTGATGTCTGAGAGTGGCTGATTACTCCTTAGTAAAATACTCTTACATCTTAGTTGACCCATAGTTACACATGTGATGGGATACAGTGAGATGATGAACATTTGTCATATAGGTAATGGAAAAGCTACAGTACACGGAGAATGTCATGAATTAGGTAAAATGGAGCATGTCCATGCAATAACTGGGAGGTTTCAAAAAACATGGGCTTCTGGAGAATTAGAAAATACAGTCCACTAACGGAATGAGAGTACTACAGAAGAAAACTAGTTGAGATCTGAGCAACTGAGGTGAAACTAAGAAAAAGACACAAAGCATGGAATTAAGTGGGGCTCTGGACAATCGAATCTCATTTAGTCAATTGAAACTCCACATGAAAGTTTCATTACAAAAATAATGAAAAGATCCAATAATCTTATGAAATGTTTAATAACCACTGGAATTTGAAATAAATCCATCAATAAATGTGTTAAAATTGTAGCCTTTAAATTTTCATTAATTGCTATGCCAGTTTAATTCTAACTCGTCAATAGTTAAAAAAAAACTGTGTTTGAATATTCAATTAGAAAGTGCTCCTCAAGAAATGGTATGAATGAAATGTCTTTTACAATTTAAATCACTCTTTTCTTGTCATCTGTATGTCTCATCATATTCATATCCTAGTGTTCCTTAATCAAGTAAAAATATATCATACTCATTTCATTCAACTGCATCCCTAGAGGAAGTAGTTGAAAGTAAAATTTTAAGATGAAAGGCTTCAATAAGAGATAACAATGACTCTATATATGACAACTGCTTCTTCCCTCAGTACAGGGATTGGGAATTAGAAGACAGTTTTGGCTTTGTTTTAGTTCATGCAGTCTTCTACACAGCCTTGAACTTGAGCAGAAGCACATTCATGTTTTTGGGAGGGAATTATGTAAGATTTCCTGCCATCATATTTCACTCCACTGCTCATTTCTGCACACACTCTTGCCCACATGTATTCAATGTTCCTCATTATGACTCCTGAATTCATATTCACAGACAACATTAGACATTATATTTGAGTTGAAATTAAAGTAAGATTTCTAGCATGTTGTCTCTTCTTCCACCCTGTCTGAAGTTACAGTTATTTTCAAATTTGAAAAGCCAGGTAATCTCAACTGGACATGGAAGACTGCAGTGATACTTGCTCTCTATTGTTTCATTCTTCTGACTAGATACTTAGAATTGTGTAATTGTAACTTCAGCCATGATGTGTGTTGGAGCTGAGTGACACTGGGAAGGAAGGAGAGAGGAATGTTTCAGAGATAAGTGTTGTCCATATTTATCACCAAGTCATTCTCTTTCTGGAGATGAGGAAATAAGGCCATCCTCACTGTTCTTTTGAAAGAATGAATAAGTCCTGGTATTCTGTTCTCTACTTAGGGTTTATGTGAACTGAGTTCCTTTTGGTTTCTCCATACCTTTGACTTAAATGTTCTTTTTTCTCACCATTATTTTTTTCAAAGCTCACCCCATGCATCCACATGAAAAACAGTATTTGTAAGAGAAACCACAGATTATGTACATCTTAAGAAAATATTCAAAGTAAATTTCATATGTACATAAGTATGTTATAATTTTCAAAATTTGTTCAAAATATTGTTTGATACATTTTCTTCCCTTCAATGAAATTTCAAAAGGCCCATTAGAGTGCTGTGGTTTATAATTAATGAAATTGAATCACATCCATTTTAAATTTAAAATACATGTTTTCAAAACCTTGAGGCATACAAAAATAATGTAGCTATTTAAGAAAAATTAAAAATAAATTAGCGAGTTTTTGTGAAGCAAAGGAGAAAGTATGAATAAAACATTCTTGTTCTTTCCTGGCAGTAAATGTGCAGAATTGGCAGTGCTGTTTTTTCTATAGAGAGTCTTCAGGGGTTGGGGTGAATGTTCCAGAAATATAACTGAGAAGTCAAATGCTTGAAGCAATAAAGAGGCATGGTCAGAGACCATAGGATCAGCACAAAAGCATGAGTATTTGGAAAAGCAATGAATAATATTCAAATACAGAAATATGCATAGGTAAAACAGGTGCAGTAGAAGGTGTAATACACACAAATAGGAAATGATTAAATTATAGGAGACCTTAAAGTCGATGGGAAAAATTAAAAGGCAAGTGCAACTTAAATATTTAGGGGCAAGAGGCAATGAGGAAATTCTAAAGAGGTTCAAACATCCAACCAGATGATAAATGTGGAGGACTGTGATCTCTTCCCTAGGTATGTGAACCAACTCACAACCTTAAAAGGCTGCCAGGTTTAAGGTCAGAGGAAACTTTATGAAGGAAAAACAAAGAAACTTAAAGAGAGCAGAAGTAATTCCTCAAAACTGTGATGAAATGAGTTCCATTTCATGCAAAGAATGCAAAGACAATGAAATCGACTCTGGAACAGAGTAGGAAAGAAAGGTAGGCTACGATGAAGGGCACACTGAACGCTTTCAGAAATTGGGTGACAGCATCATGCTATGATATACTCTGATAGTCATCTCAAACATTCAAAATTCAGCAACAAAACCGTGCACATAATCAATCTTGTGCATTATTTTTATTAATGGGAGATGTTTGAGACTAAGAAACAAATCACATTTGCTTATCTACTATTTTGACATAAAGGGACACCAAGATATTTCTTATGATTAGATACTGGCACTTGATACTCACCTTTAGAAATTTCACTTTTCTTGACTCACAGCCATTTCTGTAATGCTCCAGTGGCTTCCATTTATAACCAGTAAAATCCAGGCTCCTGGCTGGACCCACAGCCCTCTATATTTTGAACAGGCTAGAATCATTAGCACAGTTGTTCACAAATCTAAGCTCGTGATGACCTGGCTATTCTTTCACGTTTGGGCATGTTTGTCCTTCTGTCTGCTTGGAACCCAGCTTTAAGCCTAAGTGTTCATCCAGCATCATGCATGCACAAATCATTTCCAGTATGTCAAAAACTTGCTCCACAGTTTAACAGTGATCTCCCACAACAAACCTCAGTAAATTCTACTCCATTAGCTCATTTCCTTTATAGAAAATAACAATATCTGGTATGTTCACAGCCTGAAATCTACCCTTTGAATTCATCCTCATAGGTCTAATGGGCTTCTTATTTTTGTAAAACACTGTTGTTCAAGTATTTAGAATGACCTTGGTGGCAGGAAGTGCATCTAAATATTTGTTGAATAAAATGTCATTTAATAATTTCTTTAAAGGAATAACCAATAATATCTAGATACCCAAAATATCCAAAATACCCAAAAATATCTAGATATAAGCTATCTTAGTAAATGAGAGAAAATGCTTTTCCAAAGAAAGATCCAGAGATGTAAACATTTCTACTACTGATATGTTCAATTTGGCACAATTAGTAATATTGAAGTCCCATGACTTCATCTTCACAGTGAGCTTATACTGATTGCTAAAATAGAAAAAAAAAAACCTGTAATATTGTTTACAAGATTCAAATCAACTACATTTAATTAATTAGTAACTATAGTGCTACATTATGTTTAGTCAAAGACTCATTTCAACATATCATATTATATATAGCAGAGAATATAACTTAATACAATTCAAAGAAGAATTTTATTAGCCATAAAGAACATCCACAATTGTTGGCTCATACTATAGGGAAAAAAATACCAACACATATCAAGTCAAATATCTATCTATCTATCATCTATCTTAAGTTAATTATCAAAACTGCTTATGATGACTTCTCAATTAACCCATCATAAAATGAAAATTTTATAAATCAAAAATATATTTTATAGACCCAATCCATTAGCACTGGAGGTCAGTAACAAAATATAGAATGGCCACACAAGGTACTGGATCTTTACTCTCCCTATCATGTTGCTAACCTGGAGCTAAGCGTCGGTGGTACTAACTGGTACCATGAGTGAATGAGTTCACCAAATGACTAAGGTGACAGAGTTAGGATTTTTACACATAATAATCTTAGTGCCCTCCATGTTGAAGGACCTGTAAAAACAGATAGTCTCAACTGCCTTGTGTGTTTCCTGATTCTTGTTGGAGAATTTCATCGGACTTCTTATACTTCAAAATCACTCCACACCCACTGCTACCGGGACAAGTCTGTCTTTCTCTAATACATACATTGCTTCCTCATTCAGTACTGTAGGGGAGGTAGGCTTTCATTATGACTATGATGTCTCTGTAGGGCAATACAATTCTCAGAGCTAAGGTGTGGCCCAATTTATTCAATGAAGAAGGGAACTTTGATATCATAATCAAAATGAAAATAAAATAGAGAATCTAGAATATGACCATTTGCACATACATTTATAAGACTGCATTGAGCATTGACAGTGTAGTCTAAAGTATGTGGCAGGAACACTGTTTTTGATGCATCTGTTTCCCTTGTTCATCTAGGGCTTGTGGAACCCTGGCATTACTGGCTAAAGTTAGATTTGGCTGAAGAATCCCTGTCATGTCCCTAAGCAACTCCCATTAATCACTCAGTATTGTCACGAGGAATGAAGCTCATTTTCTCTGCCTGAGGATGGATGAACAGAAGTTGTTTAGGCCTTGACTCCAATGACTTAGACTCTGCTATTTGATAACAAAAGGAAACATATATGAAAGGAACATTACATCAGAAAGTACAGGACCAGAAAAACAAGGAGACATCTTTATGAGGAAGGAATTCATTAACAAGTGCTATTGGGAACACTGTGAGTATTGCATGGCAGACCTGAGATTCTCAATCAAGGAAATTCCTATGTCTTTGTCAATATGTTAATTTTCCACTTAATAAGCAAACAAAGGCCCCATTTATAGTTACATTAGAAGATTAGTTAGAAGCTGGCAACCTACAGAGGCATAGGGAGATAAGGATGGAGAAAGTTTGATGGTGACAGTGGTTAAATTGCAGTAACTAGAGGTAAACAGTAGTTAGACCTAATCCACCCAGGGCAATGATGTCAACTACATGGAAAAACACAGAAGCTAATCAATTATTGACATCATAGAAGAGGAAACAAGAATAAATTCAGTGCAATTATGGCTGACAATTTTTGAGAACTTTCCAAAACAAGCATTAAAGGCACTTTATTCCCATTAATTAATTTAGTATTCACAAAGTAGTTTGAGGTATATATCTTCATTATCTCCAATGTACAAGACAGGAATCTGAAGTATGGTGACACAGGTAGATGCTCCAAGATTTATACATCCAATGTGCTATTAATTTATCATTTCATCCTAATTTAACCTACATACAAAATCATATATGAGACATGTATATCTGATATTGTGGCCTACTGATCAGCAGCACATGGAACTCTCAGAGGTATAGATTCTCTGGGCTATCCCCAGCCCCCATGTAGCAGAATCTCCTGGAAATCGAGATAAAAAGAGTTTTCTGTTATCTCTGACATTTGGTGAGTTGTACACACCACCACTCAACTCACTGTTCAGTTAACTTATTCTCAGAGGTAATGCTGGAAGCTGGAGGGGATAGGCAGATTTCAAATAAAACAGCCACTATAAACAGTTATGTCTAGGAGACATGAGAAGCGTTTGAGCTTCCATGTTGAGTCTGGGTGTCCAAGGGCTTCCTGGTATCAATCAGCAGTGTGAATACAATGAGAAATGTGTTGTGGGTTGTGTGCCTGGAGATAAAGAAGGCCTGTCTCCACACAGTAAATTGGTTAAGATATCAGTTCAGGGTGAGCTTGCCAGAGCCTTTCCAGTGGTAAAATTTCAGGGTTTCTTACTTAGAGAAATCAAATAGAATGGTCAAGGAAGAAATAGGAAAATGAAGCCATTAGAGAGAAATAGCTGTCACCAATCATGGAGGCTTATATTTGTCTAGGCCCCTATATAAATGCCTCTTCTAGGGGCTAAAGTGAAACTGAATAATTAAGGAGAAGAGAATTTCTAGAAAGATTGGATCAAAGAGTGAGTAGCCCCAGAGGCAAATGAAAAAGGGATTACTGAACTTGTAAATTTATTCATTGAATTTCTGCGAGAAAATAGTATCCAAAAATGTGGGAGGGAGGAATTTTTTTTTTCTTTTATAAGATAGTGAGGAATGAGGAGCAGCAACAGCTTCCTGAGAACATTGGCAGGAAAAGAAAGAAGCAAAGGGAGGGGTGTGACGCAGGGCGAGCAAGGGTACAGCTCTAACAGGATTCCATTGGTACAGATTCAGGAAGACTCATAAAGAATGGAAGACAATGTCACCCACAGGGATGTTAGCCTGCTTCCTTAGAGATGGTCTCTATCGCAGACTTTCATGTGTCATTCTTTCTTTCCTTTCTACCCAAACAGAATGCTGAACCCATCATTGGTTGTAATTTCTTCCAGGCAAGACTTAAACAAGCACAGTAAAGCAAAGACTTTGGAGAGTCTTTAAGTCCGTGACAGAAATGGTCATGCACAACATGTGTTAGAATTGACTCTGTATGGCAATACAGTTGTATATTAGCTCAATGAGACTAGAAAATGCTGCTTTAGTGATACAAGCAGTTCCCAGAAAAGGAAACTGTGTAAACATCTATAAAAGAGAAGGTAGGTTCTAAATAGGAAATTGTACTGTTTTTTGGTTGGATGGCCTGTCTAAAGGCACTTACTACATAAGCCTGACAGAATAAGGACCAGAGGAAAAGAGGAAAGGAAGAAATACTTCCACGAAGTGTTTGCATGGTATCCACGTGTGCTCTCGTGGTACTGTTGTTATATACTCACAAATAATAGATATAGTTTTAAAATACAGTGATATAATAGGACAGTTTAGCCTAAGGCTGGGAGGGGGTTGAATATCAGAGGCCACAGATTTTTACCTTGTTAGAAAAAAACCTGTTATTGATGCAATGTAAGAAGGAAGAGTTTCATACCAACTATATTGGTTGCCTGTATTCATCTGAAATAGTCACTTTCAGAAATTTCTTCTTTCAGATACTAGAGAATACAAAGGCTTGGGTTCTAGCAGTCTGAAGTGTTGGTTTTCTCATTTGATAAAGGGAATGCTAATAGTATTATTATAAAAGGCTATCGTCACTTACACTACAGAAATGGAATCCTGAATCCATGTGAAAAACAGGTATGGCTTCATGGACAAGCCTCACTTTTCCTGTTGTGAGTAAGGGGAAGAAAGTCTAGGAAGAAAGTAATAGGAATACTTTTTTTCTTTATTTTTCAAATTTAATTTTAAGAGAAAGAACTAGGCATGCACTTACTCACTTGTGCATGTGTGTGTGTGCACATGGTCATACGCGTGACTGTATACACACACACACACACACACACACACACACACACACACACACACAAATCAGAACTAAGGTACATTTCCAAATATTGATGGTCACACTGTAAAATTTCTCCAAATACTCATTTTTTAAGTAGAATAATTTGTATTTTCTTCTCAGATCATATGAGACTTCCATGGTTAAGTTTAAAACATCGTCCTCAAGAGAGAGGCCCTTCCATTACTTTTGTCTCAGAAGGCCTCCCCCTCAGAAGAGCATGGTACCCATGAAATCCAGTGTGATTGAGTCAGGCCTGTAGGGTCCAACTAGGTAGACCTGAGTGACAGATTTCCATTAGAGTACAAAGTCCATGACCTCATCCGGAGAAATTAACTGAGCAGGTCAGTGGTTGAGAATGGAATGCTGGGAATAATCAGTTTATTTTGAATGGACAGATAGCCATAAGAGTCCTTTAACCTCAATGTGTTCTCTCAGCTATGAAGAATGTTTCTATGGATACTCTGAATGGAGTGGCGGCCATTGGAAAGGAGCCTGAGCCTGCAGGGATTTCACTTAAAGGGGGAAGTTGTCAACCTAGCCCTTCTCTGGCTTCTGCAGCCTCCATTTCTCCAGAACTCGCTATTTTTCATGTTCATCTTGTGAAGGGACAGCATAGTCTTTGGAAAACATGCCTATCCTCCCTGTCCTGCTTCCCTGCCTTCTGCAGCACTCTGCTAGTCCTCCAGTACGTCCCTTGGATTTTTATTTTATACCTCTCAATGGCCAGCTTGTGGAATATCCTGCAGACCATTCTCAGCTGTCACTGTACCTGATCCCTTATCAGTGTTTGTCATGATGGCTCGCTTATTTTTTTTTCTCTCAAAGTGTTTCACCATCAGGACACGATTATTTCCTGATGCCTCTTACTTCTCAGTGTCACCTAATCTGGCCTCCTCCTTCTTTCTTGTAGTCATACTATCTTTGTTTGCTAACCTAGTGCTCTGATTTTATAAATTTTATAACATGGTTTTAATTATTTAGTTCCCGTCTCTACTTTGCCTCTCATCTCCAAATTTCCACACAAACCACCTCATTGAAAGCTCAGTTTGGTTGTACAGCAAACATCCAAAAGTACCAGCTCTGAAGAGAAAACTCATCGGCCTACTTTGAGGAAAGAGACACTTAGTCACATTTGACTCATCTATATTCTACATGGGTGTCATCAACAAAACTTAACTTTAACATCAAACCAGATGTGTAATAAATCACTGTTCTGAAAGTAATAGCTATTACAGGTAATTATTCATTCACGTAGGATTTTGGTTTGCATGTATTTAATGGGTAGATTTTTTTAAAAATTCTTTATTGGAATGTGTGGTAGATTTTTTTAAAATTCCTTATTGTGTTTATGTAGGTCACATGTTTTCTCTTTGGAAGATAGAAAAATAAATTATATACCTTAGATAGTTACAAAAAAAATTCAAGCCAGTCATGGTGGTGCATGCCTTTAATCCCAGCACTTGGGAGGCAGAGGCAGGTGAATTTCTGAGTTTGAGGCCAACCTGGTCTACAGAGTGAGTTCCAGGACAGCCAGGACTACACAGAGAAACCCTGTCTTGAAAAACCAAACCAAACCAAAAAAAAAAAAAATCCATACAAATTTAGGTGAAGTAGAAAAGCCTAGAAATCTTGGATAAGTGTGTTTGTGTGCATGATTGTGTGCGACTGTGTGTGTGTGTTTATGTGTGTGTGTGTGTGTGTGTGTGTGTGTGTGTGTGTGTGTGTGTGTGTATTACAAGAAGAAAATATTACAGGTTACACTTCAGTAGTCAGACTAAAATGTTTGGCCACATGGTGTTTTGAACATTTTTACTGTATCAGTTCAGCAAAATTAATGCTTGTAAATGCTGGGAATATAACTGAGAAAGAAAACCACTAACTGAAGGCTGTAATCTTAGCACACTGGAAAAAAGAGATTTGGTGGATAAAAGTGTTCAAAACAGAACATGAACTAAAAGATTTTGAAATGCTCCAGCTCTCATTCACTATGTGAACTCTGTGGATACAGACATGATCTGACCATGCTTTTCATGTCCACTGGTGATCCATGTCTTTGAGGCACAAGGCAGCTATCCTTAGTTTAGTTTAGTTTTGTTTTGTTTTGCACTACCCTCTCCCTTTCAATGATGACTTGTTCAGCCTTATCCTTTGTTTCCAATATCTAACTCTGATTCATACTCCATTCTCTTATAGTTGGCACAAACACTTCTTAGTTTGATGAAGTATATTTTAACTTGGAGTAGCCATAGCAACTGATACATTTATTAGATATCTGCAAACCCCATCTGTTTATGTGGATTTCAGAGTTTCCCTAGGCCATGAAGAGTGTTCAGACTCACACAGAAGTTTATGCAGATCCGACTAAAACTTTCATTCCTTGTACCTATTGCCCCAATTCATGTGATGCCATTGGTTTTACATCTAAGATTTTCCTAATCCTAACAGGAAGTCCAAATGGGGTCATAGTGGTAACTTACTGCTTCTTCTGCCATGTGGCTCTTCTCCAGCATGTCACATTGAGAAGTCCTCTCCTGGCAACATCCCACTAAAGGTTTATGGCTTATGAAATAAATGTGACATTCTTGACTGCCTATTCATCATCCTCACTCAGTCTGTCTTTGACCTATTCTTTGACCTATTAGACCAACATCTAATTTTAAGGAATAACATAATTTTGTACTTAAGATATCCTGACTAAATCAAAGAATTTGAAATGCCAGACTGCAAGTCAATCCAATGTGCGTGAAACTTCTAGAGATCCACTCCTGGCTCTCCAAGAAATACTGGCCATTCTTGGTAAAGGCCTTTGCCGTCCTTGTGCTATTTATTACACTATTAAGGATTTCAGGTAATCTAGAGCTCTGGGTACAATAAAGAACCTCAGGGATTTTATCAAATTATTTAGAAAACATGAAAAAGAGTTCATTATTGAACTCTGTCTTCTGGGTAAAATGTATGTATCTTTTAAAAAAACATAAAAAAAACACCAATGAATTCATTAACCAAATTTAACCAGATTTATATTTAGTTTCAGGAATATATATATATATATATATATATATATATATATATATATATATATATATATTAGAATAAGAAGGAGAATATATAACACTTAAGAAAAGAAAACACATTTCCACAGCCAGATTAAATTCACTAGAATGGTCTGAATGTTTCTTAATGTCTCTTCCCTCAGAATTACATGATTTCTATTTTACAAAATTTTTCACTCTGTGTGTGTATGTGTGTGTGTGTGTGTGTGTGTGTGTGTGTGTGCACGCGCATGTGCATTGTTTACATTTAAAGTCAAAGCTTAATGTGTCTTCCTTCTTTTCTCCTTACTTTTCAAGGCAAGGACTCTTACTAAACCCCAAGCTCACCAATTCAGCCAGTTAGCTTGTCGGTGAGCCCAACAGATTCTTCTGTCTCTAACTCCTCAGCCTTGAGGTTACAGATCTTTATATCATTGTGCATGCTGCATTTTATGTGCCTTTGTTTCAAACTAAAGGCCTTGGGTTTGTGACATAATATTTACCAATTAATTAACCTCCCAGTCCTAATATATTACTATTTTTGTCTATATGCATTGTGCAAAATAATTGATATTTTACAACTAATGAAGAGGCTTAAGTTTTCATGAAGGATCTACACTTGAAGTCATTCTGTACAGACTGTGCAGTAGGAAGACTTTTTGGGTTTTAGTAGGTTAGGTGATATAGCAATTATTCTCAAAGTGCATCTGCCCCCAAATATTAACAATTTGTTCTAATATTTTATAAGAGTTTAGGGGAAAAACCCTAGTGTATCACTCTAAGAACACAACGGACTTGGGTGAATTATCAGTAGAAAGGACAAGGAGGAAAGGAACATGAAGTCTAGATGTTGAAAGTTTAGATATTCATTTCTGTCATATGATCCCTTCATTTGAAATCACAGAACCACTGTGATGGACAGGCCCTTTTATCCAGGGTTGACATCATTCCAAGAGCCCAAAAGGGCTTTTGAGTGAACATTGGGAAACATTCAGACACAGTATCTATCTTTTATCTTCCCCTGCGCAAATATTGTCATGGGTACTAGTTTCAGGTAAAATTTATTATACTTAAACATAAAGTTGTTGGTTTTTTTTCTACTTCTGTGTCAAGTAAAATTAACAAAGTATCATTCTTAGAATAAAAGATAAATTCTAGCAATAAATCAAGTCCATCTTAACATAGAAAAATAGCAATGACATTTTACATGACAAGGTTCAATTTCCTTACCTAAAATTTGAAGGACATGTTATTTATCTCTTCAATATTCTATTTTTAGATGACACATATACAAATATTGAGCAACACAATAGCTGAGTGCAAAGAGGCACTTACAAAACCCCTTTTCTTAAATGCAATCCTAGAAAATTGTCCCATAACTTCATTGATTTCACACAAGTGACTTCATAGTTTGCCCCAACAAACTGGTCCCTTTTAATAATCACTTCTCTTTAGACAATGTAAGACAAGCTCTTTTGGTTATAACAAGAGGGACTTATAATTAATTTGTAATTTTTTTTTTATTTCTGACAGTTCATACACACACTTAGAACATCACACATGTGGGTTCAATTTCAATGTCATCTCTCTCCAGCTCTCATGGGAGAATAATGGCCTTTAATATGAGAAATAACATCAAGCACAGAAATGTTGAGTCCAAATTATGAGTCACATATAAAACAGGGGCACATTAAAAGATAAGGAAATAATTGAAGCCACCTATTATCAACATCTTTTCCTAAAGAGTATTCCAATTTTCCACCCACGGTCAATATAATTGAGACTGTCAATTAACAGAGACTGAATCATTTTTAACTCTTCGGATACAATATCCATAGTTCTGTGACAACTGGACAGGAATGAAATAATTAAATGGCTACAAAGAGAGGTGATTACTACAGCCTGCTGCCTATATAAAATTGTGGCTTATGCACTAAGGGAGAAAAGGGAAGAGTCTAATGGAATGAGGCTGTTTTTAGCATGTGATGCAGAAGTGAGGTCAAGGGGGCTGAAGGGATGACTCTGCATTGAAAAGCTGCAGTGTCTTTTACACGACAGAGGTTTCATTCCTACCACCATTGATGGGTTACAATCCCCTGTAACTCCATTCCTCTGGGATCTGACATCTCTTCCAGGCCCCTTGAACACCAAGAACAAAAAAAAATGCATAAAGACATATATACTGACAAAACACCCATATACATAAAAATATACAATTTTTAAAAAGTGTTTTAGAACAGAATCGAGATGAAAGGAGTTAATCATTTATGTAAAACCACAGGTATAGCGATTAAAGGACTGGAATTTTATCTTGGTTTATGTCACTTCAAAATAATTGTTGTATAGAGATACTGCTTTTATTATTACTACAGAGACCATATATATTTGATTTAACAAAAGTTCATAGGGATAATTAGAGTTATTGACTATTTTCCCAGTTATAAATATTTGGTAACCAACTATAAAACTGACATTAAAATCATTTAACATCTACTCTTCTTTTTATCCAATCAACATGACCTGAAAATTTTTTATGAGGGGTACAAGAGCCCATGAGATAATCAGGTAGTCTGAATGCTGCACATCTGGATAGGAAAACGAAGAAAGGTGATTTTTCTTTTCTCCTCCTTTTCTTTATCTCTTTTTCATTTTCTTTTCTGTCAACCTGCCAGAAAGACAGGCGGTGACATTCAGACGGAATTAGTTTTTCAGTCTTATATGTTTTGGCATCCAAAGTGTTTTAAAAATCAGAAAGTTCACATGCAATCCAGAGATCTAGCTCCTTCGGAGAATTTAAGACTATCTTCAAATTGCAAGCTGCATTCAATGTCACAGGACAAGGGAAGATAGCTTGGGAATCGTCCCTGGCTATAAACCTTGTTGTCCACACGCTATCAAGTGGGAGAAACAGCAAATCCACGGAACACAACCTCTGATTTATCTAGCCATCATCTTCAGGAATGTGTTTCCTAGAAAGTATTTCAAAAAAAAAAAAAAAAAAAAAAACCACTCAAGACACCAAATATTCCATACTTCTCTCAGTAAGAACTACTCAGCATTTGATTGCACTGTTATTTCTCATTCTTCCCTCCTGAATGGCTCCCAAGAATATGACCTTAAGAGATTTGCCCTTCCTAACAATCCAGAGTTTCCATATTCCATATTTCGTGAACTTAGGGGAAAAAAAGTACAGAAAATTCATTTTCTCTGGCTCTTGACTGAACAATGGGAAACAAAGGAAAGATTATACTAAGAAATCTGAAATTTGTTTCTCAGTTATTTCCCAAGAATAAAACCAAGAGACTGAACAATGGAGGGAGATCAAGAGTGTAAGAGAGGACAGAGAGATGGAGAAAGGGCAAAAGCAGAAATGTGTGCGAGAAACTGAGGTGTAGAGAAAACCCTCACCTCCTTATGAAGATTGGAGGGGAACCAGTAAGAAGAGAGCAAGGAGAAGAGGGATGGAGGGAGGGAGGTAGGGAGAGAGAGAGAGGGAGAGGGAGGAAGAGGGAGAACATACTCCTGTGTTTGTGGGACATTCCTGCAATTTGTGAAACACTCAATACTATAATCTTATAATATTTTCTCAAAACTGCAGAATAATGGGAATGTCTGAGGCAAAACTTTCATCAAGCACCACAGGATAGAAAGCATATGCAACAGCCCTCCCTGCAGAATGGGTAAGGCTTGAGGGGATTCAGAAGTTCCGAAGCATGTTCTGAGCAGTAACAATCTGACAGAAAGCTGGTAGGTTTCTTGGGTAGTAGTGAGAATACAACAAGGACATGACAGTGATGATAACAGTAGTGAAAATCAATAATCATATGATTCATGACAATTGTTTCAAAACACATTTCAGGATCTGAGAGATTGCTCAGTTGGTAAAAGATTTCCTCTACAAAGGACAAGGAAATAAATTCCATTTCCTTTCCAAAACCCACCTTCAAAACAGAAAAAAGTAAAAAAAAATAAATATATAAAAATAAAACTGGCATGTCAGTTGGCAACTCTGACTCTAGAGTTGAAAAGGTTTAGAGGAGGAACCGCAGGGAGTACTGGCCAGCCCAGCCAGCCTCTGCTGGCCTCTAATAGGCTTGGTCAGTGTCAGGATAGTATGATATCTCTTCTCAAAAACTTAATTGAAGAATAGTGGTAATGAGAAGTAAAACACTGAGCAGGGACAGAGGTTGTCTGATGACTTACACACATAATTTTACACACACACAAACACACACTGACAGAGAGAGAGTGAGAGAGAGATTGAGAGAGAGAGAGATTGAGAGAGAGAGAGAGAGAGAGAGAGAGATTGAGAGAGAGAGAAAGAAAGGCCTAGAAAAAAGATGTATCAAAATTGAGAAGGTTCTCTCACAGTGTCCTCCAGTTCCCTCTTATTACTTCCTCCATAGCATAAGTAGAAGTTATATAGCAATCTACATTAATAGGGTCCACTTGTCACAATTAATGTGTGAACACTGACAGGGTAATATAAACTCAAAAGGAAATTTTACTCAGAATTCCTGCACTTTTACCAATTTTGTCACGTTTCATTTAGGTGAAATCTTTCCCTCAGGTTTATTTAACTTATTCATGAAGTTCTGGTAATCTCTGATCACTTAGCCTAATGTATGGCTTGCTGGTCAGACATACTGTACTCTGTTATTCAAATTTGCCTAATGTTTCCCCGTAATTATATTGGGGATACAGGACTAGATGAAAAGGAAGGCATGGGTAATGCAATAGGTAGCCTATCAAACACACACACTATCAAATGATATGTGCTCATTAAGAGTGACTTTTATAGGTTGTATGAGATGGCATATGCCAGGTTTTGCCACTTGAATTATATTGTGCTCCATCCTTTGTATGTAGAATGCACAGGAAGTTAGAAGCTGTGTACATACAAACTTTCAGTTGAAGAGACTACCGAAGGTTATATGAACTTCACTGAAGATTAATCCTTCTTCATTCCCTTATTTTTTAAATGATTCATTTTCACTAGTGTCATGTTATTGATATTTGTTTTGTGCTTTGAATTCTCATCTGCAGCTAGTTGAGTTACTCTGCTGCTCAAGGTCCCACTTGTGGCCATTAACTTGTCTGTTGCATGACGTTCATTTCCCTGAAACTTCATTAATGTGAACTTCTGATTTGTTTTTACTATTTTCTTGCTTTCAGATGCTTTGAGATGTTCAACAGCCATATTTACTTCCCACCCTCAACTTACAATATAAGAATCCTGGCTTCTCTTAGGCACATTGATTTCTTTTCTTAAGGGAATGTGATCCGGACACTTTTCTGCTGCATTTGTGAGCACTGGAGCCCGCATAACATTTTTAAAACAGACAAAATGTAGTTTCCTTCCATTATTACACGAAACATGATGTAAGTTCTCAGTATATAGGTTATTATTTCAAAGCATTTGATGCATGAATATGGACCACTTTACAGATGATGTTAGATGTGATGTCAAGCTCATGGGGTAATATTAAAATGTGTGCCTGTGTGAACAGGAGAAGACTGTGCAGACAAGACTGAATGGATGCTTTGGGTGAAGGAATTCTGTCTTGCCAAAGACCCTTGTGCTATCAACAAAAACTCAAAATGGAGAAAGGCTCTGGGAAAGATTCAGGCTAACACGTATATAGGAAAACATGTAGTGATTAGTCACCATGAGAATTGGGGGGTGGGGGTAGGGGTTAAAACATGACTCCAAAGGGAAAAAGGTAAAGCCACAGCCAGTGTCTGCATTCATTGTTAGTGCAGAATTCATAGTATGCACTCTATTCTAGGAACATTGAAAGGAGTAAGTGGGCTTACAGGTAAGTCTCAGGAGACATTTAAATTCATCCACAGAGATTTCCCTTCCAGATATTTTATACCAACATTCTTTGAAAAAAGAAGGACATAAATTCAAGCCCTCCTTTGTATCTCTTGTGAGCAGCAGCATCTAGCCAAATCATGTACACTTTCTGAATTTCAAAGTCTACATTTGAAGTATGGAACTGAAAATATTCATGAAATTGTGAAGAAAATCACATCAAAGTTTACATGAAATTTCTTCAGCAAGCCATTTCAATATCTCTGTTTCCTCACTAATAGATCAAGTAAGTAGATCAAGTAAATAGATTACTACACATCTACACATATACTCCAATCGCTATACAAACAAATACCTCCACAGCTATTTTTACCACAGCAGCATTCAAAAACAAGAAGTTATGGGATATCTCTAAATAATCCCAAGTAAATGAATGTATAAGGAGATTGTGGGTTGTACACAATCAAATATTATTTAGTCATAAAGAACAAAACCATGTGATCATCAGGCAAATTGATCCATATCAACATATTAAGCAAAATAAGCCAGAAAGCCAACTATGCCATGTGTGGTATTGTAATCAGAAGCTAGATATACAACAACAATAGCAAAATGACATGAGAGCAGAGGGAGGCAGTGTAGTTGAAAAAGGGAACAGAAAAGGCGAGGTACAGTGAGTAGAAACACAGAACTTTATATGCATGTATGGAGCTGTGAAATCCATTGTGTAATATACCAACAATTGGGCAAAGGATAAAATGTAATGCAAAAGGAGTTCATAACACACCTCACCTCCACTCCCCATGGAGACAATTTATAAGAATTAATGCAGCCAATGTGTTCTAGCTAGTGTTTCTATAGACAAAAGATTTGTATTGCTAAAAGATGTACAATGTAAAAGAAATATTGGTTGTCAATTGTTCAATTTGTGTCGGCATCATTTGACTTCATCAATTGATTTACATAACTTTTTGTCAAGGTGTCAGTGTTCTTCCTTGTAGATGTTTTATCGTATGATGGGAAGAAGGGGCTTTATACCTGAGAGTCTTGAGTGTGGGTGGGTAACCCTTGATGGGTAGGTGGCTCATAGCACCATGGACAGTGGCACCAGGTCTACAGATCTAAGGGACCTTTCAAATCAGAGAGGGATCTTTTGAAAGCAGAGAACCCTTCTTCCCACCCACTGCTCAGGAGTCATGTTGGAGCTGTGACCTTGTCTCTGCAAAGGAAAGTTAGGCTGGAAAACTGAACAGGAAAGCTGCACTGCCAGAAAACACCCAGGGGCACCGTGATTGGAGCTAATTGGCCTTCATTTAGCGTTGGGCTGTCCTCATCTGCCTTGTTAACCCTGATGACCACATGGTGTTTTGTGTTTCATTTTGTTTTGTTTTTATATGAAAACCTGTACCTAGCTCATTAGTTGATTTAAACAAAGCTACCTTTGGAAATCTCTAAATCCCACACTGATCAGTTTCTACTTAGGAAACAATCAAATTCTCCTCTGCCCAGTGGTCAGGAACCCCACCAAGGCCTGCCACCCTTTTCCTTCTCTTAGCATTGCAGGTAGTGAGACATGAGCAAATATTAATCAAGGGCAAGGAGCTAGCCCAGGACTCAGCACCAGATCCCAGCAGAGCTGTGAGAAAATCCTCACCACGTCATTCCTGTGTGGGCTAGTTCCAAGGGAAAGCTTCCTCATGCTTAGAGAACTCGCTGCTTCACAGATAGCTGCTTTGGAAAGAAAGCATCTGCCCTGGGAAACCAGGTCCGACTCCCTTTGCACTGAGGCCAAAGGAAGAGAGAGAAGAGGAATTTGGCTTGGGGTTGGCCTCATTCCTGGAGTAGAGGTAAAACAGGAGGAGGATAATAAAGAGAAGAAATAGCAGCTTGAAATAGTGGATCAAATCTAGCCACCTGCAGGTGTCTGCTGTAGTGGGATGTGTGAAGGCTGCAACTAAGCTATATTTAAGTGGGGAGGACAGCCAACTCGAGAGAGTCTTTTTACCAAGGTCATCTAGTAAATTCATTTTTGGCATGTGTCTGTGTATGTTCATGTTGTATACCTGTGTATAGAGGTCAGAGGTCAATCCCAGATGTTGTAGGTGTCATTCTTCAGAACATTACATTACCTTCAGATTTTGTGATAGGGACTCTTATTGGCTGCAGCCCAGTTTGACTGGGCTGGGTTGTCAGGGAGACCCTTGCTTCTCTCTACTTTTGAGCTTCAGATCCAAGCTAGATTTTTTGTTGTTGTTGTTTGGTTATTTTGCATTTTGTTTTTGTTTTATGGATGGGTCTACAAATCAAACTCAGTTTTTCATGTTTGCCCAGCAAATAAGCTCTACAGACTAAAGCTATCTTTCCATTTCAACATCCAGCAAATTCTGGGATTCAAAATTTGAGATTCCCCGATCTAGTTTGTTTTTCTGTTGTTGTGACAGAACACTGTGACCACAAGCAACCTAGGGAGAAAATGACTTATTTGGATTCCACTTCCAGATCACCATCCATCTCTAAGGGAAATCACAGCATGAACTTAAATAGAAATTCGAAGAACACATGCAGAAAGCAGCTTGCTCACTAGCTTGTACTCAACTGGCTTTTCCTGCATAGCCCAGGACCAACTACGGACAGCACTTATCCGTGGACTGGTCCCTCTCATACTAATTTAATTAGCAATCATGACCAGTTAGCTACCCTGACTTGCCAACAGGCCAGTCTAGTTGAGGACGCTCTTCAGCTGAGGTTCCCTCTTACTAAGTCAACACAGAAGTGTGTCAAGTTGACAATCTAAACTAACCAGGACAACGCTCTATTGTCTGAATGCCTCACAAACAAAGAGAAACCAAGTGAAGCCATAATGTTAATCCATGATGAGGCTGTGTGTAAAATTGCTCAGTTGATGAATATTACTATCTAATTTATCTGCTTTTCTTTCAGATATGTGCACTAAGCTGCTGTCAGTCAAACAGACATGATTCAGAGCCATGTGCAGAGACTGCCTGTCTGGTTGATGTCTCTGACACAGTGTCAGACTCAGAGTGAGTAATAATCCTGTTTTGGATTTTCCTCTTTTACTACTCTTAAGTAACTATGGATCTTTGAGCACACCCATGGTGGTCCTAATGCCTAACAAGGAGGAAAGAGATATATCTCCTATCAAGTGCCAGGGTATAGAGAACTAAACAACTGGCTCTACATGATATATACAGTGTCATGGACTCTAAAAAGTGTAATTGGACAGCACAGATTCAGCCTCTGTCAGCAGATGGAGCTTTCTGGATGCAGTGACCAAGGAAGTCTTGGTGTAGGAACCTTGGCAATGATAATCTTCATTCCTTTGTACAGACAGCCAAAATATTACAATAAAACAAATCATGGACAAAAATTAAGATTTTAAAAAACCTAATATTGATCCATAATTATTTTACAACATATTTAGCTACCATGTTTTCTATTAGTAATACTTTCAACTCCTGAATTTTCATTTCCAGAAATATCTTCATATAAAGTACTGTAAGGCCAAAAGTGATAGGTTGAGTCACTCTATACGCATGGTTTTACTTCTAACATTGTGTGATATCAGATGTAGTCAGAGGGCAATAACATAATGCGTGACATCTGATAGGATCTCCTTCTGACAGGTCATAAGAGCTCCCTGCGCTTCTGTCCCAATGTAGTTGTCATTCAAACAGGGGTTGTTGAGCTTTGTTTGTCCATTCCTGGAGTATTCTTACCATACAAACTGCATGGCTCGGATAGTTATCACACTTACAAAAATGAATGAGATGAAGAGTAACTCAGTGAGAATCTTGTTATTAGTAAAATGCACTCAAAAATTACATTTGTATTTTAGAAGATCAAAGAATGCATTGTAAAAGTCAGGGAAGGGGTGTTTGCACCTGTTAGTGTGTGTATGTGCACACATGCATGCATATGTGCACATATGCATGCATCTCTCTCTCTATCTCTCTCTCCCTCCCTCTGTTTCTCTCTCTCATTGTATGTGTGCGTGTGTGTGTGTGTGTGTGTGTGTGTGTGTGTGTGTGTATGTACTTGGTACTATAGGTTTGTGCACAAGAATATGCAGCTGTATATGTGCAGGGCAGATGTTGACATCAGGTACCCTTCCTCGATCATTCTCCATCTTTATTTTTGAAACAGGGGCTTTTCTGAACCAGAAGCTCATTGGTTCAGCTGGATTACCTGCTCAATGAATTTTAGAGATCCATCTCTTTCTGCCTGCCTGGTATTGAGGTTAAAAGCACTTGCTGCTATTCCTGGGTCTGAGGTAGGTACTTGCCAAATACAAACTCAGGCCTCATGCATGTCTGGCAAGAAATTTACCAACTGAGCAATCTTCCCAGGTCACAAAAGCCAAGCTTCTGGTAGACATTCCCAGTGTGCACAGAAGACATAAGCACAGACTTAAACTGTTTTCCACAATACTCAGAAAAGGGTGTCTACTTGTTTTTCTTCCTGAAAAAATTCAATTCACAGCTTTTTCCCCAATTTCTGTTACATGAGAGAGATAGGATGTGGTCATTATTGTTTATTTCTCATTCAACAAATGTCTATTGTTTATTTCCTTTTTAACTCAACAAATATCAGTGGGCATTTGCTGCTATAAGTCATACCTTGTTCTTTTCAGTTTTCTTCAGCACCTATGAAACTGAACGATTATAAAGAGTAGAGGGTCTCTGCATGCCTGCTCCAACCCTTGCAGCTCACTAAAGTCATAGGGCTGCTCAGCTAGCACAGCAAGAAAGCAGAGGAACACCGCGCTCTATTCTGACATTGAAATCAACATGAATTCAATGGTCCTTCATTGAACATCTCCCTACTGCATATAATATCCTGTGCTGAAAGCTGCAAAGCTATACAAAGGCAAATGCTCTTCCCTGAGGATCTTATAATCTAGGAGGAAAGATAACAACATGTACATGAATAACTAAAATGCCAGTTAGACAGATATAGGGCCGAAAGAAGGCTAAAAGTAAAGGCCTTTGCTTAATGGCTTCAGAGAGAATAGACTTGTGCTTGATCACAGAGGATTACAAATGGCATCGAGGGGCTGGTAGCCTTTGTTCGGGGTCTTGTGAATGGCAGGTAGGATTTTAATGGAGATAGAAGAAAAGGATGAATCTGGAAAATAGAGAAGGCACAGTAGGAGAGGGAGACATCAGGACTGCACATTAGTGAGAAAGAATGATAGGTAAGTCTGGGAAAAATGAATCAGGACTGATGGAAGACCTTGAACACTAGGCTGGCAGTATGTTGTGTATGTGAAGCATAAACTGAAGTACAAAACAACTGAATACCATAAAACCAGCATGTAAAGAATAATTTTTGTGTACTGTGCACATCATCTTGGAGTTACAGCAGGGAAGATATTTAAAATACTTACAATAAGTACTAATATTTTAAAATAACATTAATTCTATGTATTATATGACTCCCACCAGAGGCTATAAGTTGTCTTAAATGGCCTTAGTATTTCCCCTTTATTTATTCTAGAAAGTAGGTACTACTGTTTTCCTAACATTATTAATGATAACCTTAAAGCTGCCTTGATGTGTACACAGCCACTCAGGAGGATAAAATAGGCTTGAGCCAGGAAAGCAGGATGATTTGCCCCCTGACCTCTGTGTGTGTACCTAACAGACCACTGACATCAACATAACCCTGAAAGGAAAATGATAACATAAAATTGAATATGGAGGCTAGAGAGATAGCTCAGCAGATAAGACCATTGACTGCTCTTCCAGGGGTCCTGAGTTCAATTCCCAGCAACCACATGGTGGCTCACAAACATCTGTAATGGGATCAGATGCCTTCTTCTGTTGTGCCTGAAGAGAGCTACAATATAGTCATATAGATATAATAAATCTTAAATAAATAAATAAGTAAATAAAATATGGAGCTGGAGCAATAACTCAGCTATTTCAATACCTGGCTGCTCTTTCAGAGGATAAGATATGATACCCAGGCCCAAAATGGTGACACAATAATGTCTTTAACTCCAATTCCAATGGATATGATGCCTTCTTCTGATTTCTATAGGTACATATATGTGGTACACATAAGTATATGCAGGTAAATGTTCATACACAGAATAAAATAAATCTTTAAAAAATAAAATATGTGAAAAGGAGAATATTTATACCCAAGGCCACACGAAGGAAAAAGAAGACAGAAGAGCCCAAGCTAAATGTTTCTCAATAGGGTAGCAGTGATGACACCACCTTTACTGTGAAGCAGATGAGAGTGTCAGAAGAGGGAGCCGGTTCAGGTAGAATGATGCTACAGAGATGTGAGGACAGAACACAGTTCTGAAACAATTGGGTGAACTGCTTTTCAGAGGGTTCTGGTGTCTCTTGGGTCCATAGTTTTAGGTGCAGAGATAGGGGCACAGAGTACAAGGGATAAAATGTATAAATAAAGAGGATATACTAACCTTATCTATCAGATAGACTCCATTAAGTCATGAAACCAGAACAAGTATGGGGAATGCTGTTGGATCTAAGTAAATGGTAACCTTGACATTATCAATACGGCTAGGATTGCTACTGATTTTCTGATTCCTATGTTGTCAGTTTTTCAAAGTGAAGCATCTTTGCCAAGGAGAAAGTCACCAAAATGTAGCTGTAGACAGGACTTCAGTTGTTTTGAAGATGTACCTGGATACATATGAATGGACTCTAACTGATGTGAGCTTATCAGAACTCCTTTACAATCTTGGGCTACATATAAAAATATCTGAATATCTGCTATAAAATGATAAGTTTGGTTTCTGTTTTTGTTTTTTGTTTTTGTTTTTGTTTTTTGTTTTTGGTTTTGGTTTTTTTTGTTTTGTTTTGTTTTGTTTTTTTTTTTTTTAAGCTTGAAGCTCCTGGTGTCACTTGGCCACCTTCAATGCTCTAAATGTTAGTCTTTTTTTTTTTTTTTCCTTTTGAAATAGTGTGTGGAAATCTTGTATGCTAACAGGGTGATGTCAGGAGGTAAGTCCTTGGTGGAGAACATGGTTTTAGAAGCTGAGTCCTAACAAATAATTCTTGTTCCTTTACAGTGAAAGCAAAAGCATGTTATTAAATGACTCCAACTAAAATACTATTCCACCTTTTCTGATGTAAATTTGTTTGACCTCTCAATGATACTTAACCCTCTCTTATTCTCATATAATCTGCTGAGAATTATGTTTACTTGTCAAAGTGTTAGTGTACTTCAGCTTTCTGGGTAACAAGGAAAATAAGAAATAGTCATCTCGCTTGACAAAAGAATGGGGGTCCCTCGTTATCTGGATGAAGGGGGAAAAAAAACCAACAAAACAAAAACCTTGTTTGAATTTTCTCTTCTTTCTCCCTTGTGTTTTCTCTTTAGTGAATAGTTATCTGGGTAAATTATTCATCACAGAGTGCTTCCTGGAGGAAATGAATTCAAAAGCATCCCCAAGACATGCATGTCAAAATGAGAATGATTACTGAGGCATAAAACATGGAGCATGGTAGAAAATTCGCAGTGTGAGAGAGCCACACAGCCTAGTGCGGAAAGGGTCAAATACTAGTGTCTTCAGAGAATGAAGATGAATGCAGGGAAAAGTCCTCTCCTTTTGAAATAAACCAATTAGCACAGAAACTGCTTTTCAAATTACAGCTGCATATGATACTTACTGAGCAAGCCCTATGTGTGAAAACTGCAGGGATGTAAGGCCACAAGCCTCATAAATTCCCCATCACACGTTCTGCCCTTTAGCTCTCATCCATGCCATACTTTTCTTAGGAATAAAGACCTGAATGCATCACAATGTATTTTGAGGATGTATTAAAATGTATTAAAATTGCAGGATGGGTAAAGTAAGGCTAACTGATCATTGGCATGGAGAGGTTCTCTAAAACATATAAGGGACCTCCCACATGAGAACACAGGCAATGAAAATTTGACATGGAAACCTCAAAGTACAAACTTTTAAAAGGGAAATTATAGTGATGAATTTTATACTGTCACTTGAATTTTCCTCCTTTACTTCTCAAAGAAGAAGTCTTGTGGTTCAACTCACACTCTTACTCCTAAGTTCCAAAACATTATAAAAATAACAATTGTAATCAGAAGATGTTTTTATTATAGTAGCAGCTATTTAACATTTAACAGCCATTAAAAGTCTGAAGCCAGGTGCCATGGGATATCCCTGTAGCCACAAGCACCTGAGAGATCGACACCAGGGAATCATAAATTCTAAGCCTGGGGTAGATAATAAGTGAAGTCAGTGTTATCACAGAAACAAACAAACAAACAAAACACAAACACTGTGATTAAGTTAAGTACCACTTTCTTTTTCACCATTATAGAAACTGAATCCCAAAAGTACAGAATGAGTTGAGCTCAGTTCATACATCTCTTGAGCTCAGATCCAAAGTTGAAGCCCATGTGGATATGGGCTTCACTGTGTCTACTCTTTCTAATACCCTTTATAAGTACTTTGAGTTGCTATCTACATTAATACATTGCTACAATTCAAAACAAATGAGTCAAATGTGCATATTAATCACTATTTATTCCATAGTTCTATTTTTCCTACTCAGCAACAGAATTCCAAAGAGATTAAATGATTCAATTTGCCCTATAACAGTACCAGAGCCTAGCTCTCCAGTTGTACAATAAGATGCTTTATTTAAATACTTCCCCAGTCTTTCTAACTTGAGATCTCCCCCACAATCTCCACAGTTGATACTATGGCATGCATAAGTGCACTGAAGAATGTAGCAGGTAGATTAAGGTAATAATCTTCTTAAGTAGCTTTGAGATGATTTGGGTTTGAGATAAAAAGCTATAATTAGGTTCCCTACCAGTTTAATAGCATGGATGCTATTAGTAAGGCTCAAGTCTTGAGAAAATATTACAGAACAAAATAAAAAAATCACAATGGAGTCATTTTGGGCTTTTAGGTTAAAAAAAATCTGTAGTGGTTTAAAAAAAGATTGTGAGATTCTAAATTTTCTTCATCTTAGCTTGTTCGGTAAGCTAGTTTAAACATCTTCTTTCTCATCTATTAATACTGTTCTACCAATCAAGAAAAAAGTAGCATCCTATCTAACATTTTATGTTCTCTACCAGACCTTTATTATTGATAGAAAATTTTCCTATGAGAGAGTGTCCTTAAATTTATTTCTAAAACTCTAGTGGCAATTTGTCTTTGGCTGTATTCAAAAGAAGAGAAAAAAATTATTTACAATTAGATCTCAGCAGCTTTCTCAGTATTTTTTTTTATTATTTTTTATTTTTTAGCATAGAAGCCTGAAGCACAAGTACAAATTTTCTTTTAAATAAAACAATAAGAAGATCCATGTGGCCTATCTCCTTTAAGGTTTCCGCATCATCTTTTTACTGTTCCCATAATAGCATCAGTTCATTCTGAGATAGTTATTTCTTCAGAATTTGAAAACAGTGCTATAATTGCTTCTCATTTCTCATTGTTGAAATTGAAAGTAATTTTGAATGCTGACCATTAATATCGTATTTTTTTCATGGAAGCTTCTAAGATTTATTTTAGCATGAATATTATAAAATTTCAAAATTATATGACTAGGGAAGGTTTTTAATTGGGTTAGAAAAATTATGCAATAAAAATTATGCATTTTTGTTATTTCTTTCATTACATTTTCCCCACTTTCTGATTTTCTATTTTCTGTTATTTTTAGAGATATCTCACAAAGATAGTCAGGTTGGTGACAAATAGGTTCCCAGACAAAGACGTGCAAATGCTCAAGCCCAGCGTTGTAATTCACTTTTCTTCTTGCTCATGGTTCTCTTTCAGTCTCTTTCCACATTTACTTTCCATCAAAACTTCTCCAGCATAAGTCCAAAATGTATTCTGTATAAATACTCTACACTTTTGCTTATGATAATTTATAAGTGAGCTATGTTGCAGACATTCCATGATAGCCTTCCAAGAATAAACCTTCCTATGAAATAATCCATTCTTCCAAGTCACTAGGAATATTTAACTTTCATTAGTTATCAGTTATTTCATTATTTATCTTCAGAGTAAGAATATAGAAAGACACATGGAGTAACCAAGAGAAAAAAAGACTTAGTTCTCTTGGTAAATGTAGGAGATGAAAATGATCAAGTATGGATCAAAAAGTTCAAATGTTTAGCAACTGAGTTATAAAACAGAAAAGATAGAACTCGGACTTGGACTTTTGCATGTCATGTTCTACTGTACGGTTTTGCTTGTAGATGCTGTTCTAGACTGGATAAGGTAACTTTACCTAACATACCAGTTACATAGGTAAGTAATGCGACAGAGAAGAGAGAGATGGCATCAACAAATTGAGGCCAGGAACTAATAAAGCAGTCCAGTTACCCAAGTCCAACTTTAGGGTAGCAACATGCACTTTAGGTTGAAATAGAAAAAGAATTTGATCAGTGGGTGTCAGAAGCCATAATGGGACGAGCTAATAACTAGCAGGTGATCTCATCCTGAATTGGCCTGCTTCGGATTATTATATAATCTGAGACAAGTGAGCCCTCATTAAGCAAGGCTGTGAGGGGCTCATTTTAGGAAAGATTCCTGCTATTAATATGCTTTCCCTGTTATTATTAAACATATATAACAATCACTAAGTAGCAGCACATCTCTTTGGAGTAGATCTCTGCAGATCCATGAAGATGCACTATCTTGTAGTGATACTATATAGACAAATAGATGACATAAGTCTTAATGATGATCCTATAAGAATTCCTAAAATTATATCTGTGATAATATATACATATATATATATATATTATAATTAAGCTCTTTTATAATGGGACTTCTATTAGGTCCTTTTCTGATAGTCAAAGCTGCAATGAGAACTCTGCCAGTCTCTCAAGTGTCACCAATTAACTGCTCTAAGATGGTAACCAGATTTTCTCCTACTCAGAGCCAAGAGGTTGTTAAACAACCAAAGGTCATAAAAATGGAACTAACAATTTATTATAGGTGCTAGGACAGAAAATAATATATCGACTGGGTTTATCTATACAAACTTCACTAATAACTTAATTATGGTTTTAAACTTTTAGTGAATCCGTGAAGCTGAATGATTTGATTTTTTTATTTGATTGTTTGATTTGATTTTTTTGTGTGAACTTGTAAAATTTTGTAACATGTGATCATGTATTCTGAAAGATGTATAAGTACTGAGGACAAAGAGATGAGCAGGATCAATAGGGGAGACTTTTTACCTTTCCCCACTTAGACTAAAATTCCTTTTCCTACTTAGAGAACTCCCACACACCCCTACCCCCACCCCCACCCCCACCCCCACTTAGGATCTTTCTGCTTTTCCCCTTAGATAGCTTTCATAGGAAACTTTTTATAACTTAGTAATAAACTGTATAATCACTTCTCTAAGTGTCTTCTCTTTCTGCAAGTTTCTACTAGCAGGCTGAAAGTTAAGGCCCAGCAGTTCCTGCTGAGATAGAACAAAGGCTATTTACTTAATCCTTTGTGGCTTCAGGAAAAGGTGCTAAGTGCCAGAAACTAGTTTCTGGCCTCAGAGGATCACAGAAGGCAGGTCAGCTACACTGGCATAGTCACTTAGGCTTAGATAAGTAAGCTTTTTATTATATAGCAACCCTAAATATCTTGACAAAGTCCTACCCTCACCAGAAGCTCCATCCCCACCGCTGCCTCAAGAAGAACTGACAAGAGAGAACAAGCTGGGCTGGCCCCCTGCAAGTGGGGAAGGGGCATGCTTAATTAAGCAGTCTTGGTTAATCTGTCTCACATTCTCTCTGTTTCTGTCCTACAATATGGACTCAAAAGTGGCTCACCTTTTAATCATTGTCATTAACTCATAGGTAATTTTCTCATGTTGGGTACAGATGGGTCTACACTCTCTATGATCCTTGCTCTGGAAATCTAGGCCACTAAAAAATGTAGGTAATGGCTTAGCTTAGCGCCCCAAGCATAGCAGTGAGTTGAAACAGGTTAGGCATCAATTTCTTTTTAGACATATATCCTTGAGTAATCATTATGCCAATGCTGAGTGAGACAGGAATTGACACAAAGTGTATAAGACAGGCAAAACGAAGGGTGAGACACGAGGATATATCCCTGCTCTTAGTTACGGTTTGGAACCAAGGCAGGATGGATACCTTTTAGCAAAGGCTGTTTCTGAGCTCCTGTTACCATTCTCATCAATTGTCCATTATGAAAAAGAAGTTATCTTTTAGACAGTTATTTTTATGCATTTTTATATCTTGGGTTTCTTCTGTAAGTCATATACAATTATTAAATCATCACATTTTTTCTGCCCCAGTGTTTTAAAAAGATTTTTATTTATTTTATGTATTTAAGTACAATGTAGCTGTCTTCAGGCACAACGGAAGAGAGCATAGGATCACATTACAGATGGTTGTAAGCCACCATGTGGTTGCTAGAAATGGAACTCAGGACCTCAGGAAGAAGAGTCAATGCTCTTAACCACTGGGTCATCTCTCCGGCCCTCTGCTCCAGTATTTTATAGACAAGTAATGTAATATATATCAAAGATACAAGGTATTCTGGCTCAACAATTATCAAGCCTTTTTCTCATTTTCGCCCAAATCTAGAGGACTGAAAACATAAGAATTTAGATGCTGGTTTTTCTCTTGCAATTTCCATTTAAAGCATTTAAAGAATGTACAGTAAAATACAAGACAAGGCTTCTTAAATCTTGAAGTTTTCTTCATTGACCTGGATGAATATACCTCCCTACACCATACTGTCATTAAAAATCAGATCATCTTTACAAAATTGTAAGTTAAAAGGAGAGACTGAAATATTATCTACACTATCTGATAAGAGGTTCCTCTAAATCGACTCACACTGACATTAATAAAGGCAGACCCAGTGCTGTTCCCACAGACTAAAATCCAAGTGAATTGAACTTTTCAATAAATTGTCTATTTATTCTCAAATGAACTACATAATCAGATAAGTGCTTCCTTCTTGTGATCATCTTCTACTTGATCATTTCCTGAAATGAAACCTGTATTGACAGTGAAGGGAGTGACTGTAGACCTTTCCCTGTAATGGAATTAGGAAAATATTCAGAAACCTTTATCAATCTTTCCAGTTCACATTTCAAAAAATATCTCAACTTAAACATTTATAACTTAGAGGAAATCAATTAGAGTCATAAAATACTATGAAAAAACCAATCTCTTACAATCTTTTATTTTAAAAATTGTTTTTATATTTATTTTTATTGTTTTCTCTCTGTGTGTGGATGTGTGCCTATGTATGTATATTTATATTTATTTAGGACTGTGCATGTGAGGCCAGGTACTGGCAGAGACCAGGGGAGTTAGACCTACATGAAGCAGCATTTACAGGTGGTCCCTAGCTGCTTGATATATTTACTGGGGATCTAACTGAGGTCCTCCGGAAGATCAGTTAATTCTCTTAACCCATGAACCATATCTCAATCCCCTACATTAATCTTTTAAATGTGTACACTCATCAAAGGTTTGGAGAAGAAGCAAAGTCCTCTGAAGTTTTGCTTTTGTAAAGTACTCATGCTTTTTCACTAAGTATATTAAATCTAATCAGTAAGACTTTTCTTCTTTAGTTTCCCTGATAAACCTAGCATAACCACACAAAATTATATTGTGAGTGAATTATTAATTGATAAAAAATCAATCAAAGAAATTTAATGAACATGTTCTTTTAAAATTCAATAATTAAATGTTGCTTCATTTCAACCTTCTATTGTGGTGATGGGGGCATGCCACCATTGCCAGACTTAGAAAATTGGAGTGTAGGGGATTAAATTGTGGTGGAAACAAATCAAGGAAGATAATGAAAAGCTCACATGTCACAGAGAGATCTGAAAACCCAATATAAAGTTACAAAAGCAGGAATGAATGAACAGTTGCTCCTTTAAGATTGGATAAATGGAGGAAACTCCAGCCACAGTTCTTTCACCTACTCTCTGTGTTCTCCAGTTCAGTTTCCGACAAGCAATCATCTTATGATGGGAGTAGAAGATGCCACCTCACAACCACTCATTCATTTCTTTGGATTCTTCAAGCCAGACTGTACAATCTCCGGGCTCTCTACCCACAGCCTAGCTAACTAATCACATTCTGTGGCTTCATTTCTCTTTAGTGTCTCTTTAGTGCCTTTTCTAAGTTGTTTGATTGGATGAAGTTGAGGTAGACCGACTTGCTGTCTTTCTAGTTTTTCTCAAATAACAAATGAATTCATTTTTCAGAAAACATTTTTTATTCAACATGCAAATTGGCACCCAAATCCAGTTGCTTTTCCACAGGCCTCATAATGCCTGCATGAAGTCATCAAAAAATGCATGCATAAAATAATATATTTTCTGTAAGAATATGCATAAGAAAATATATCTTCAAAATAACAATGGCAAATAATTTGAGAAAGGAAGGAAAGAAATTGAAAGAAGGAAGAAATAATGAGTCATACAATATGTCCAGGTAAAAGTCAACAGAAAGAACATAAACTTTGATGTTCTCAGAAACACTCCCTTCCTGACTCTCACTGTGACTTTGAGCAGCCTTTCTAGGTAAAATATTAATAAAACCTGCAACTTTATGTAGGATGTTTCCCAAAGAAACCATTTGCTATCTTACATGCTAAATGACAGATTTGTTATTCTCCTTAAGTCAATTTAAACACTTTCAAGGTACCTATATAATTCTTACTTTATTTGGGTCTTATTTTACTTTGAAATAGCATGAACAAAATCAGAATCCAACTATTTTGCAAATATGCTTGTGTGTGTGTGTGTGTGTGTGTGTGTGTGTACAGGTATACCAGAGCATTTATTTGAACAGAAACATAGACACTGTGTGTAGAGGCAAGAGAACAATCCCAGGAACCATTTCACCTTGTTTATGGAGTAGAGTCTCTCACAGAAATAGAGCTCATGGAGAAAGCTTGGCAATTTGGCCAACAATTCCCTTGGATCCTTCTGACTGTACCTCCCCAAGGTCTGCAAACCATGTGTCCTTGTGCCACCAGGCCTTCTTACATGGGTTCTGGCTGTTAAATGCAGGCCTTCACTTTTGCATTGCAAACACTTCACAGAGCCACCTATTCAGCTGTCTTTACTCAATCTAAATCAAAATAATAACATTATAAAAGCATCCATAGGTTCTATGAAAATACTGATTTTTATTAAAAATGTTTTTTAATTCCAGTTAAAATTGAAACCCAAATTTATCTATTTGCATCATATACCTAAATTATATTATTTATGAATTGTAAATTATATGTGTGTGTAGATGCACATATATGTACAGAGGACATATTGTGAAATTGATGAAAGATTAATTGTTCTTTATAAAGTGAAACAAGGAACCAGCATATTTATTATACCTCGCTGTTCACTAACTCTCACAGAGAATTCCCAATGCACCTTAGAAATTAAGATGCTGGATGTAAAGCAACTAAATGCATTTATTTTTTTCTCCTTACAAGATTTGATAAAAGCAACATTACAGCAGAGACTTATCTTCTACGATAAAAGTCACATGAAAACCTTGCCTCATTTTTCAAATCATTGATATCTTAATAGCCTCCTTAGAAATTTCAATTCACAGGTCAGATTATCAGGTGGCCATTTATACCCAGAGAAAGGGAGCATAGAAGGGGGAGATAGAAGTGACTAGAGTTATTGTAATTTAGTAAATGTTACAGCATAATAAAAAAGTGCACTGCGGTTGAGATTATGTCAATTATCAATAAAGGAAGTGCAGACTGCATAGTATATATAAGTAGTAGGAATGTCAAATAAAGAAATACTTGCCATACAAATATGTGTTATACTATCCTGTTTTAGTTAACAAGAGGTCATATGTACACTGGGACATAACATTCAGCTAAAATGTAATGATCTAATACCTATGTTTGTATAAGTACATTCTTTGATATTTCCACAATGCCAAAATTGCCTAAGGATGCATTTCTCAAAATGTAGTACCACCATTAAAGGAAACAACAACAACAACAACAACAACAACACATACACAGAGAGAGACTTGATTTCAAATTATCATATTAATAACAAGGAAGGAAATTTTTTTAAGTTGATGAGGAAATCAAGGAATCATCAGATGAAAGGAGATATGGATTTAGCAGTTTCTGAGAGCAAAAATTTAACTGACATCTGTTATCTATAATTATGTTTGCATCAATGAGAGAAACAATTTTCAGGTAGGGAGATATAATATGCAAGGTTCTGAGACAGGAAAATATTTTTTCCTTGACAACACTGAAGACAGTCTATAGTCCAAGGTATCTTGTTCATGGAGTAGTGAAAAATCTCTAGGACATGAGATGAGACAAGAGGTACCCTTCATGATCTGCCAGTTCAGGACTAAAGTGGTCATTCTGAGAAAGTATCCAGTGTTTTTTAAGAACACATTTGTATATGTGTTCTAAATTTCCAGTTATCATTAGGACAGGAACAGAACAGCTGTAAGTATGTCTTGATATCAGTGCAGGAAGAAGGAAATAGAAGTTTGCTCTGCAGAAACGGACAAGAAATGAGTATGAAGTGAATACATTACAGATGTACTTATGAAGGTTTATAATATGGAGATGGAGAAAATGGGAAGAAAGACGCGGAGTTCTGGATTCAAAAATTGTGCAAGGACAGAAGAAGAATCATGATGACAAACATGATAAAAGGCAGAGAATTTGAGTAACAAAGTTGCCTTTGTGAAATTCTGAGGCTTTACTGATCTTTGTAAAGGTAAGAAAGGGTCTGTGATGGTTCTATCGAGAGGAGCTGCCACTGTGGCTATTATCACATATACCTGAGAAATAACAGAATTAAAGATAACCCATTGTGCCTTATGAATGGTACAGTTGGGATTAAAATCTGAGCCTAAAAGTAGAGCATACAATCCTCATTTTATGGAAACACACAGCAAGGGAAAAATGAGATGTGTATACCTTTGGGGGTCTGAGGTGGACTCTATAGAAGAATTTCCCCTCCCACCCCACAATGGTCACCTTCTCAAGCAAGCAAATGACTTCTCATTGACACTGAAAACCCATTCAGACTCAGTGACAAGGGATCCACGCAGGAGAGCACAGGCTGCAGAAGCAGCAGAGCAGCTGGGATAGGGACCTGTGGGCCTACAGCTGCACCCAGGAGGTGGGGCTCTTCCACAGCCCTCTGTACACTGGTCTTGGCAGGAGAGAGATGGTCTACAAGGTGTGCTGACACAGGCCTACAGACTCACAGGAGGTACAAGCTCCAGCCAGAGACAGTAAGCACATCTAACACCAGAGTTTAGCATATGGCAAAAGGCAAATAGCAAGAATCTAACCAACAGAAAACAAGACTACTTGACATCATTAGAACCCAGTACTCTCCCACCACAGTGAATCCTGGATACTCCAACACACCAGAAAAGCATGATTCTGATTTAAAATCATATCTCATGATGCTGGTTGAGGATTTTAAGAAGGACATTAATAACTCCCTTAAAGAAAATACAGGAGAACACCAGTAAACAGGTAGAAGCCCTTAAAGAGGAAACACAAAAATCCCTTAAAGAAGTACAGGAAAATACAACCAAATAGATGAAGGAATTGAACAAAACCATTCAGGATCTAAAAATGGAAGTGGAAACAATAAAGAAATTACAAAGGAAGACAACTTTAGAGATAGAAATTCTAGGAATGCCGGGCGGTGGTGGCGCATGCCTTTAATCCCAGCACTTGGGAGGTAGAGACAGGTGGACTTCTGAGTTCGAGGCTAGCTTGGTCTACAAAAAAGCAAAAAAAAAAAAAAAAAAACAAAACAAAAAAACAAACAAAAACAAAAAAAGAAATTATAGGAATGAAATCAGGAGCCATAGATGCAAGCATCCCCAACAGACTACAAGAGATAGAAGAGAGAATCTCAGGTGCAGAAAATTCCATAGAAATCATGGACACAACAATAAAAGAAAATACAAAATACCAAAAGATCCTAACTCAGACTCAATGAAGAATTTCTAGATGAGGCAGCAAAGAGACTCCACTTATGACTGTGGTACTTAAAACCATGGTGTCTGTCATGCTCAAAATACAATTTTCCTTACACAATGACACAGTGGTGGGAAGATTTGCCATGCACATATATGATTCACACACAAAGTGTATGGACACATGTCCATTGCCATGGGAGATAAGGCACCAGGCAAAATATTGCAGCAGGAGAAGCAAAGGGATATGTGAATCAAACCCTTATGCGTATAAGAGCAAGGGTTGATTACTTGAGATGGAAAGGTCATAGGAGGCTGTATTTATCGATTAAGTAACTACTGGCTATATAATAGGGTCTGAACTGGCTGACGCTAGAAGGTATCAAGAATCTAATTCTCTTTAATTAATTATTAATATATAATTAGAAGTTTTAGAAGTGGAAATTATGTTCTCATCCAAAGGTTAGCAAACTTGCCTTGTAAAGTGAAAGATGGAAAATATTTTCAGCTCTGTGGTTCACCCAGTCTTGATATCATCTACCAAATATCACTTTTAGAAAAGGGACGCAATCAAGAGCAATATAAAAATAATGGGAGCTGCCACATTGTTGAAACATCTCTAGAGTTTATGATGGCTGGATTAGTCCACAGATGGTTTGTCAACCTCTGCCCTACAATTACATTATTTTTCTATAAGTTGGATGATCTGGCCTTCAAGTTGCTGTAGAGTGATAAAGGGATTAGCCTAGCTGGATCTGGTAGGCAAAACATAAGTAATTCTTATAAAGAACTAGGATAAGGTGAGACTGTGGCAAAGCCCTTTTTCCTTGAGATTTTTGCCAGAAGGAGAAATGCCATGTGTAACAATTACCTTAGGCACCATAGCAAGATCCAAAGAAGGAACAAGGAGGTGACAATTGTCCTTACAACCTCCTGTAGCAGGGCAGCATTCATGCATGCATATATCTCTGCCTCTCTGTCTCTTCCCCTTTTACTCTCCCATTTTCTTTCTAGCTCCTTACCCCCACCCACCACCACACTCCCTTTCTTATGGAAACTCAAGTCTCCGAGAGCTTTTATATTGTTATCTATTTGGGGGCTTAGATATTTCTGTCTTTCCATTTTTCTCTGTCTTATTCTTTTAGTGATTTCTATTTTTTAAAATAAAAGAACTTAAATCATCTGCTTATTCATTAGTTATTAGGCTCTTTCTATAGATGTATTTGAGAACGCTGATAACATTACCATGTTTTGGAAAAGCTACACACATAGTAGTGAGGAAATCACTCACATTATATCTGTTCTCCTGAAACTTAACGTTTGTATGAAGGTGTTGTAGTGTGAATGTCAGATGTCTGACACAGGCTCACATGTTTACACATGTTCTCCCCAGCAGATGGAACTGATAGAAGGCAGCAGAACCTTTATGAGAAGAAGCCTTGTTGGAAGAAATAAGTAAGCTGTTGTGGGTGGGTCTTAAGCTTTTGTAGCCTCACACTTCCTTTTTAGCTTCTTGTTTTCTTAGTTTGGATGCAATGTGACCAGCCAGCCCTCTTCCTCTGCCACTGTACCTTCCTGCCTGATTCAATGGTTTCCTTTGTGGAATGGGCTGGATCCCTCTGGAAAAGAAGCTGAAGTAAACGCTTTCTCACATAAGTTTCTCTATCCAGTATATTTTACCATGAAACAGGAAACTAAACAATAAAAGCAAGAGCCATAGACACAATTGCAGCTTGGACTTGGTTTCTGTAGAAAGACAACAAACGGTTGAGAGATAGAAAAGAGAGGGGGGGGATTTAGTTAGTCAATGTATTTATTTTTTCAGTGAATGGAGACTATTAAGAAAATTTTAACTAAAGGCCCTTTGTTGAAATCAAAAGACATTGTTCTAGAAAATGTTAAAGAATATTGAGTTGTGAGTATAGAGTCAGGAGAGAGAAAGAAAAGTGAAAAATGAGATTAGATAAAACTGAGAAGAGACCAACCTATATTGTTCGCAGGGCATTTGGCCCTTATAAGGTTAATGCTTCCTTTCACATGCAACAGGAAAGCAGAAATGATGACTTTGAGGTGGGGAGATCTGTGGTTTGTTTCACCCATTCATCCAGTAGAAGAAGAAGAAGAAGAAGAAGAAGAAGAAGAAGAAGAAGAAGAAGAAGAAGAAGAAGAAGAAGAAGAAGAAGAAGAAGAAGAAGAAGAAGAAGAAGAAGAAGAAGAAGAAGAAGAAGAAGAAGAAGAAGAAGAAGAAGAAGAAGAAGAAGAAGAAGAAACTGTAGTGAGGATAGAAGTGTGAGTCAAGGAACTCTCATGTAGCAAGTACTATAACAAAGAGTAAAGTGATGGTGGCTCATCATTACAAATGGAGGAGGCAAGTGGCTGAATTTGAGGTTTATGTTGGAAAAACATCAAGTTTTAAGGATGGGTTGAAAGGTTTTAGATACAGCCAAGGAATTGTAAGAAAGGGAAGGAAAGGCAGTAGAAGCATCCAAGGAAAACAGTTGTTTATGGTTTGATCTCTGGAATGGATAACCCCTTCATTTATCTGAAAAGGAAGATTCAGTGAGAAGAGAGACTTGGAAGGATAATGACAAGCTGACTTATACACAGTATGAAAATTCATATTGCAAAGGCCTAAGGGCAGTTGGATTCAGAAACTGAAAACTCACAGGGGTGACTGGAATTAAGATCATGTTTTAAACTGTTGAAATGAATGCCATTATAGGAGAAACTGTAGGGGAAAGAAAGCCGAGAACAAGGTCACACTGTAAATATTTTATTGAGTCATTTCTGTGTGATGACACAGTTTTGACATTTTAGAAAGTGACTCCAGCTACAGGGAGAATATAGTGTCCAGTGTCTAGTCAGTTTTTTGATAGAACAAAGGAACCAGCATGGAAGAGGCTTTGAAGTACAAACTCACCAACCAAGAGCCTGGCTTGCTGTAGATTTCCAACACATTACCAAGGTATATCATCCCTTTGTCTTCCTCATCCCCAAGCCATATACAGGATATTCTTTAGGGAACCACAGTTCAAATAGTCAGAGTAGCTATTTGTATACTGTTTTCTCTACATTTTACAGATTTCCCTACACAACTGTATATAGTTATAGTCTAAAACCACCAACACCAATCCCAGACTCTCTGCCTGTCTCTAGGTCTCCATAATAGCCTTATGATGTGGTCCTATATGATGCACTGTGACCCTGGCCTCTAAAAGCAAAGATCTAAAGACACTATTTTCCTATGCCTCCTCTATGGGTATTTTTTTCATAGACCTACAAGACAGATTTCACAAAGATTATAACTCTTCCAAGAAATTTCTAAGGAATGAAAGTCTGTTTATTTGCAGTTGGTAGGAGGTTAGAAGTCTCAAGAGCCTGAGAAAAGACAGGGAAGTGGGTCTGAAATATGAGCAGATGATACTGTTACTATAAAAACAAATAATGGATTTAAAATGGAAATGTTATACTTAAAATGTTAGGCAATCTGGTCAAGCATGCAAGGGAAGAGAAGTACAAGGGATTACAGCTGGACAGGAGATAGTCATATTGATCAGGGATGAGGTTCAGGACTGGGACAAAAAAACACAAAGGCATTCTTAGCGAGTCTCTGGCTAGTTTCTGTTACCATAAACTGCCTTATAGAAAATATACAAAGTATTGTTGCCCTTTTACACAGACCTGGGTTACTGTGTTTTATTACAACAGACTAAATTGTAAGAATGGCTTTTAAGAAAGTTACCATTTATAACACTGTCATCCTCAAGGTCCATGAAGAGGAGGAAGCTCTACATTAATATAAGCTCTCCAGGTGGAACTTGGGATACATGCTAGGAATCAAGGGCACACTGCATAAAAGAGGGGCTGATTAATATATGCATATAATTTAAGTTTCCCTGGATGGTAGGCATCAGGAATTTGGACTTTGCTTCCCATCCTGCTCCTGTCTGCATCAGTGATGGATGTGGGCTTGCCTGGACCATTCTCTGTGTAAGACCAGAAGGGTCTGCAGGCTCTAACACTCATGGCATGAATATTCATAAACTCTTTAAAATCCACAAGGCAGAACCCACTAAGCTGATCCCTGCCTTGGGGCAGCCCAGTCCAATCTCTTTTCTTCTTGGAGTGTTTGTTTTGCCTCACTTTGTTAAATTATCTTCTGCTTAAGATTGTAAGTTTTATCTAAACTGTGCATGGGACCATGGCCCAAACAGAGCATTTCAGGCTGTATAAAATGGAGAAAATGAGCTGAGCATTAGCTTGCATTTCTCTGCTTGCTGATTGTATATGCAATAGAACCAGCTGCTTCAATCTACAGCTGTTCCTACTCCACCAAGACACTTTATTGTTGCACTTCTAAGAAGGTATCTTTCCTCCCCTAAGTTACTATATTAGAGTGTTTAGTCAGAGCAAAAGATAAGCAACTAAGCCGGGCGTGGTGGCGCACGCCTTTAATCCCAGCACTCTGGAGGCAGAGGCAGGTGGATTTCTGAGTTCGAGGCCAGCCTGGTCTACAAAGTGAGTTCCAGGACAGCCAGGGCTATACAGAAAAAAACCCTGTCTCGAAAAACCAAAAAACAAAACAAAACAACAACAAAAAAAGATAAGCAACTAAGAAGGTTTCTATCTACCTTCCTATTTCCATGGTATACTTAACACTCCTTTCTACAAATCTCTTTATTTTCTTAGGTGTATTCTTTCTCCCAAACTTCTGCTGGTTGAGCCAGTGTACTGAACATTATTTAAA